>PNEQ01006398.1:0-12693 GCA_003012365.1 Medauroidea extradentata
TAATATCCGTATTCCCAGTCATTGAATAAATTCCTCTCGCAGTTTTCTGAGTTCTTTAAGATATTTTATTTAATTGTTGTGAACTTAGCTATTTTTGCCAAGCGAATTGTGCTCTACCCCTGTGTTGTTACGTTCCCCCTGTAACTTTCGTGGTACTAATTTTCATTTGCCCCAGTGTTATAAAAAAGCACCCCAACAATATAGATAAGTTTAACGGTTTCACGTTAAAAAGAATACGCGTGACACAACACAGTCTATGCGCCAGGCGAGGACTCCTCTTAAGGGGGCCGCCTACCTCACGCTTCAAATGCGTTGCAGTGTGTTCGTAAACAGGTTTTTCTACGAAAATATTCCACGTGTGCCCACTGTACCAACGCACGAAAAGAAAACAAACTTCAGACAAGGTCGGGACCTCATTGTTAAAAACACAGTTTCTAAGCCCTTCAACATGGCTAATAACGGCCTTTTCAGACTTCCGTACTTCAAAATGTACTAACCGGATGTATGGGAGATTCAGATTGCGACCTGCACTGAACTTAGTTGCAGACTTTCCACCAGTAAAACTGTATGGTCACCGCTTAATGTCCCATAGTAAAAACTGTTCGGTGGGAAGCTTGCACGGTATATCAGCGCTTGGCTCGTTGAGGCAACGCGGCATTTGATGCGCGCTTCAAGGTCGACCTTACTGCTCCGTCGCTTTTGAGTCTCTCACGCGCGGGTAGGCGGCGCCCTTAAGATTAAGGGGGATTGATCCCTGTCAGATAGGTTTTACGGTTTTTCTTATAAATCAGGGAATAGACACGCTGTTTATTATTTTTTTGCACGCTGACAAGGCATAGTTTATTGTTTCATTCACTTTTTGGAATCCATATGGCATTGTTTCTGTTGATTTTGTGGTCTCTGTAGTCGCTCCCGTAAATAAAGCAATTTTTCCTTTTCAAATGTTTCCCGTTGCAAAGTAATGAATACTTTATGGTTCCAGCAATTACAGAAAATCGATTAAGTTTGTATCTATGCCCTATCGTGACAAAAAATTTTGATACATCGACTGGAACAGAAGTTATCGAGAAGAAACAGATAAATCCAAGGTCGAACGGATCAATACCCCTTAAGAGGCCTCCCTACCTGCCCTTCAGATGCGTTGCAGCGAGTTACGACTATTATTTTTTTACGAACTATTTAACGCACTTTAGATCTGTATATCTATGAAAAGAACACACATTTTAAACTATATCACTATAGTTTTAAAAATTCGGCACGTTTAATAGAAACACTACTTTCTGGCATCTCAAAACGGCCAAAAATGGCTTTTACAGACAGCCGTGTCTGGAAAATTAACAATCGAATTCAAAAAACACAACTACAGAAATAAGCGTTCGACTTTGAACTACACTGCCCACAAATAATATAATGTGGTCACCGCTTAAAGTCCCATAGGAAGAAGGATAATAGTAAAGCACTGCACGCCAGCTGAGTAGCTTGGGCGGAGAGGCGATAATACATTACATACGTCGGTTAACGTCACCCTTACCGCTGCTGCCTCACACACACACAGCCTAACCCATACATACACAGTATGAGGTACTTACCATACCTCAAGTTATGGACGAAGCTAATATTGAGCATAGATACAAGTCTGGTAACATATATAATTATACATCTGACTATTTCTTGCATATGTGTAAAGGAAAGCTACCGTAGATGTATGTGAAACAACGTTAGCATACCTACTTTCTTAACACTCATACACATCGGAGTGGTTAAGTTTACAAATATTTTCACATAGTGTACAGGCTAGTGAGTTCTTATAAGGCACTTTCAACATACTTGACAACTATACATTATAATTTACTAGTAATTGCTCGCGACCTTATCCGCGCAGTTTTCAGTTTAATGCATCTTTTAGTCGTGCGGAAGTTCAGTTCTTAGGTACTACAAATTATCTTATGTAGTTCCTAAAAATATGTACTTCTATTTTCAATATATTGTTTGAAAAACTAATTCTTTTTCGAAAAAATATATAAAAAAATATAATTATAATAGTGATTAATAAAAACTTTCTGGCACCTTTAATTTCATGTAAGTAATATTAATAACGACACCAATATTAAAAACGATAAATGATTATCATGTTTCTAAATTCCTAAACAAAAAAAAAAAAAACTAACAAATTGTTGTAAATGCAAAATATGCAAAATGATGCTAAGTGTCATTAATAACAGTTTTAGAAACATTTTAGAAAATAAAATGTTTCACTAAATACCCCGTTATACCCCTCTGTCCCAATCTGCCATCCCCCACCCCACAACCAGGTGCCCGACCACAATATAGAAACACTAAGGATAATTCAATAACTCTTATAAAAAAAACTTTAAACAATTTTTTTCCACTAAATTTTTGGATACCTTGTTCTGCCACTTTTTTTTTTTCACCTTCTAATTATTGTGTCAGAAACCTTCACGGGCGCACGCACTACTCACACAGGTTTCATCGCAATATTGTGAAATGTACATGAACGCTTACGTTACAAACATGCACACAGACATTCATTTCATTTCACGTCGACATGGACGTCCAGTAACAAACGCGTAAGTACACCACGAGAATCCTGGGGTAGATTGGACACGAAAATGTAAGTTTCGAAATGTTGTACTACGAACTTTTTAAACTTGCACAATGTGGCAACACTGCACGTAGATGGTCCCCTCTTGCGCTCCAAGTCCAGGTATTATTTTATGTATATTACGTCAAGTAACCGTAGACTCGTGTTTGGACAGCTCGGTATTCTAACCTGCACTAATGATATGCAGGTCAGAACATTAGTCGTAAGATAAGTAAGATATACTCTAAATCTAAATTTGTAAATATTCACTTATTCACGCCGATGTATGGAGCAGTTTCAGCAATCTTAAATCAGTGAGAAACAATTTTGAAATCGGTGACTATTCACTGATTCTGATAAAGAGTGCCAACATTCCACAAGTAATTTTTCACTGCTTCAGTAAGTGAAAACTGTTCTATGAAAACAACTGGAAAAAACTGTGAGTATTCACTGATTCACTTGTGAAATGTTGGCACTCTTAAAGGAAATCAGTGAATATTCACAAATTAAACAGTGAATACTTTCACTGATTCAAATTGTTGAAACTGCTCCATCCATCAGCGTGAATCAGTGAATATTCCATAATTCAGATTTAGAGTGTATATGTGGAGCACAAGATGGACTAACTACAGTACAGTGTTGCCACATTGTGCTTACAAAATATCATCGTAGAAACAATTTAGCCGAGGATTCGAGTGATATGCTTGTTATGAGTTTGTTTCTGGACACCCTGTGTAAATAGGAAATTGCTTCTGTTTACTCGCAGCTGTCTATAAAAAACAAACCCAATTTAAAATTCCCAGCGAAGGAGATATAATTACATTTTACTCCCGCGCCAGGTCCTTTCAAACGATCAAATAATGGTTCGCACGACCTTTTACTTCTTCTGAATTCAGTTTATTGAATGTCACGCGATGTCCTTGTTACGTCACGACCGCGGCCATTTTATATTTCAGTTTCCTGAACGGAGTGAATTTCTTTAAGACTTCCGTTTTCAACACGTTCTAACTAACTTTTTCAACCACCGATAAGAGATTAAAGCAAAATTAAAATTTATAGAGACATTCAAAGAATTTAAAAATAATTACAGGCTGTATTGAGCAAACATAAAATTAGAAAAATATTGAGAAAGTTGGTTCCGGCTACAGCAAATATTCTCGTATCGAGCAGAAGGTGTTGACAATTTTATTAAAATAGCTACATTATTTCGAAAATTTTGTTAACAAATTTTTCGATATTTCCAAGTGGTTTACTTGAATACAGTCCATTGAATGGCTATAAAGAGATGATTATAAGATACAACACACGGCATTCAGCAAATTTTTGAGAAGAGTCAGTGGACCTGACGCCTGTGACGTGCTGTAGCGTGGTACGGTAAGTATTTTTTTCTTATGTAACTATTAAAAATGTTTCCAATACGTTTATCTACGAAAAGAAGACACACTTCATACTGTGTCCCTACGATTTAAAAATGACGTCCGCTAATTACAAACATGATTTCCAAGCTCCTCAGAAGTGCTAAAAATGACTTTACCACGTTGCCGTAGCTGAGCAAATATCAACCGTAATCAGAATACTAAATCAGAGAAACCTGCATTGGACTTTACCTCATACTTTCCACAAATAAAATATTAGAGACATTACTTGAAGTCCTACTGAAAAACTGTTTCTACGAAAACACTGCGCACTTGTTTAGTCCTTCGCGCCTACAGGCGATGAGGTGTTTGACGGACAATTTAAACAAAAAAACTAGCACACCTGAATTCGAAAACGTGACCTCTACAACGAAGCCGTTTTGAAAACCACCAAGCCAATCACTGGTCCACATCGAGACATATCGTGCTAAATGCTACGGTACGCTCAATGATAATTTTAACCATACGATAATATAGAGAGATCAATACACGTTCGCCCATATTATGCTAATGTTACTCGAGTGTACACGCAATTACGAATGGCACGCCAATTAGAGACGGCACAAAGGTTACGTCAAATTAAATTATTTTCAGTTCGGTGAATGAGCGGCCAATAACCGACAAAACTTGCGTGCACACTTATTACAGTCATTTAACAAGAGGCAGGTAATGTTGGTTAATTAAGCTCACAAATGTTGAACCACAGTTAAAATGAGCTATGTGCTATATTCACACTGATCATAAAAAATAATTAACTTAAGTTTAAAACTAATCTACCTTACATCTTTAATAAAACTATCGATTTAAAGGCATTTATTTACGAGAAAAAACTATTCATGTCTATTACACGCGAATTTTTTCTCGTTTTCCAGTTTCGTGACTCTTTGAGTGGTCAAAAACTCAATTTTTTAATTAATTGAAGTTTTAGATTTAAAAAAATTCGACACGTAAACTTTTTATATAAGTAGGCTAATTACAGTGATAGGTCTACCGATAATAATATTAAAAGTGATGAATCACAGCATTTTTTATCCTAAAAACAAATTTTCTGAAACAAAAAAAAATGTACATACATAAAAGACAACGCTGACTGACTGACATATCAAACTGCAGCCCTAACCGCTGGACCTATAATCGTGAAATTTCTTGTGTGGTTTCCCCTCGGGTCGTACGCGAGCACTACGGAAGGGTTTTTCGAAATTCGACCTCTAAGGGGGTGAAAAGTATTTCCGAAGAAACGTCGATAGAGTTCGAACCAGACGGCCTATTGTCGTGATTTTTAATTTAATGAGACACACATAAAAAAACATATTTGCCAATTTTAGGATTCTTCGAAATTCAACACTAAAGGGGGAGAAAAGACCTTAAGTGTGTTTCCGATTAGTTATCGATATCTCTCGAATCCTTTGGGATAGAGAGTTGGTTTTCACTTCAAAATGTTGCTTACGTAAATACTCAAAAAGTAGTTTTTGGATTTTTTGAAATTCGACCCCTAAGCAGTAAAAATGGCTATCGTCGTGATTTTTATTCAATTAGTTACGTATACCAATGACTAACATAGGACTAAAAAAAGACGTTACGAAATTCTTTAATCAAGAGGGTAAAAGTACGTGAAATTTGTTTTCGATTATTCCTCTAAATCTATCGAACCAATCGAGATATCTAAGTGCTCTTTTGCTTTAGATTGATGCTTATGTAAATATCTAAATACCACTTAAATAAATTTTTTCGAATTCGGCCCCAAAGAGGTAAAGAAATGGTAAAATATGTATTCGATTCACAATCGATATATATATATATATATATATATATATATATATATATATATATATATATATATATATATATATATCGACCTAATTGATTTTTTTATATAGCGACGTGATTTTTGTTTAAGATCGATGCTTACTCAAATACCTGAAAAGAACTGTATGGAATATTCGAAATTCGCCACCTGAGGAGGTGAAAAGTGGTGAAATGTGTTTTCAATTGATCGTCGATATATCTTGAGCCCAACGGGCTATTGTCGAATTTTTCACGTCCACGAGACACCAATAGAGTATTCTAAAACGTGATTCAAGGGTTTTTATAAATTCAGTCTCTTAGGAGGTGAAAATACCTAGAATGTGTTTTAGATCAATCCTCGATATCTATCGAACTCGTCGACATATACAGTTAATTTTTGCTTCAGAATGACGATTACAGAAATGATTGCAAAACAAATTTTAAAGATTTTTCGAAATTCGAACTCTCAGTACTATGCAGGGGTCATATGTGTTTTTTAATTAATGATCAATTTTGATTCGACTGAACGGGCTACCGTCGTGATTTGCACTTTAATTGGATACTTATACGAATGTCTAAGATCTGAAATTAAAATTTTTTCAAAATTCGACATCCAAAAAGGTGAAAAAGCACAAATTTTGTTTTCCATCAACCCATGATATCTATCTAACCTGTAGAGGTACTGAAATGTAGTTCGCGTCTGAGTGATGCTTACGTAAGTATTTTTTAAAAATGTATGTAAGTTTTTATACTTTATAAGATGACTTGATTGTTAAGAATAAAACTATGCTAGTAAACTTTCAAGGCAGACGATCCAAAAAGCAAGGACGATCAGCGAGAAATAAATTATACAGAAGTTTCACTCTACAGTAACATACCGAGACGTGGTGTTGTACAACCTGCATGAGCCCAGGACATGAATATTATATATTTTAAATTAAATTTTTTTTCATGAATTATTTCGACGTTACGTGACGCAATTGTTTGTAGCGCAGTTCTACATTCCGGGAGGTTCTAGGCTCGAATTCCGTTAAAAGCTTCGTGCGAACGTTGAATTCGGACACGCAAAAAACTGCAAGGCAGAACGAATTAGTGCAATTTGCATGTAGTCGTTAAAAGGGGTAAAATTGATTATGCAGATCAGTTTCCACTTAGTTTCCTGTGACAACATCAGCTCACATATATCATCTCACAAATCTCAAGGCGCGGGCACCAAATACGTTTCCGCGAAAGCTTTTCCCACCAAAACTTTCTAATTACATTCAACTTCAAGTGACTATTTTGAAAATATGTAATTGATGGCACCGTAGCCAATGGATTTACACATGGTAAATCAGACGTTTTTCATTCGATTAACCTTTTACATTTAGAAGTCTGTAATTACCCCACAACGTCAACTTTGCAGGGCTATAAATAAGGCCCAGATGAAGTCGCTGTTAGTGACAGGGACAAACTTACGACTGCTTTTTGCGTGGACAGCTATAGCTACTTATCCTGCTGCAAGAGTTAACTCAACTATCAGATTGGTTATCCTAAGACTTGATGACTGAATTACCAATCTGGTGTACAAAGAGGTTTTTCAATTTAAAGTAAATATTATCTGCTATGAGTAATACACGCAAGCAAAGCCGCGGGCACACTGCTAGTGTAGGCCTATGTGTGTGCATATATATATATATATATATATATATATATATATATATAAATATGCACACACACATACATGCATGCATACATACATACATACAAACACATGAGTGTCTAATCTTCCCGTAACAATCTGCATGGTCGCACCTTGCTGGCCAAAACTGTGCACAACATTTTTTTCTTCTCATTCCAACATGGCGTGAATTAATATTTTTATTTGTGTTTCCCACCACTTTGAAGTTTGCATACGAAAAGGAGAACAAAAGTGAACAAAACTGTTTACGTAACAATCCGAACAAACTAACAATCGCACGGGATGGGGAAAAAAGGGGAGGGCGGGCAGAATACTTATGTTCGAAAAAAAAAATTGGAATCTTGACTTGTGCGATACAAGTTTATTTATGTACTGCAGAGGATACAAACTTAGTTAATGTTACTGTACCAAGTTCTCAGTAGCTTTATACCAAGTTTATAACATCAGTGAACTGGCGTGCATTCTTCTCGCCAATAACTTCACCATAAGACATTCTGGCTACATTCAACTACATGATCTTTGAAAGAATTGTGCCAAGGAAGTTAATGACATATTACATTGTAATGTAGACGTTTCTCAAAGAAAACTAAAGACAATAGGAAAACACAATAGCAGCACAATATAAAATTCCATAAATGGAATCGGATGAGATAAAACAAGGACAAAAAAAAAAAAACACCGCCGAGACATACAACACAGAATTGAGACCTTCTTTAGCAAAACGACAAACAGATAAAATATATGAACCACAAAATATGACACCACGATGAGATGAAGTAAAACACAGAAGATTTTCTGTTCTTGTCCGGAAAATTTTGTCATTGTTGTGTCGAATTTTTGTGGTTCATATGTTTTAT
Source organism: Medauroidea extradentata (assembly GCA_003012365.1). Lineage (NCBI taxonomy): Eukaryota > Metazoa > Arthropoda > Insecta > Phasmatodea > Phasmatidae > Medauroidea > Medauroidea extradentata. Next base: position 8,341 of record PNEQ01006398.1, read on the forward strand.
CTGTTTGTCCTTTTGCCAAAGCAGTCCTCAGTCCTGTGTTGTATGTCTTTGTCGTGTTTGTTGATCCCATTATTTTTCCGTTTTTGTGTCCATGTTTTAGCTGACCCGATTTCATTTACGGAATTTTATGTTCTGTATGTATTCCGTTGACTAAAGCACACTCTGCTTATGTTTTCCTATTGTCTTTAGTGTCATTTGACAGTCATCTACATTGCAATAGAGTACGCCCAAAAACTACATTCCGTCACATTTAATTATGTGTTGAAACGATATTTTAGAAGAAGATCCCTGTAATTAGTATGAACGAATTTCGAGAAAACGACAATATGCTACGCGGAACACATATCCAATAAGCAATAATACACTTAAAACACCAATGCAATATGTGACAATGGCATCCTTAGGAACACAAATCCAGAAACACTACTGACCAAAGCCGTAGACATTCCTTTTTCAGCTGCATCAACCAACACGTTCGACATTTTTGAACGCCGAACATAAATTTTTCCAGACTCTCGAAAGTAATTTAAAACTGGTAAGTTTGAGCAAAAATAATACGTTTTACATCACTAGAAACGTAAGTTGAGATTGTTATTTAAAAAACCGAAAATTAACTTGTCTGAGAAATAAATTGATTAAAATACTGCATTTCGAACTAAAGTAACGAATTAGTTGAAAACATGTTAAACTAAGTCACTAAAATGAGGGTACGAGGGAAAAATAAAGAGTCAGAATAATTGGAAGGTAAAACACTAAATGAAAGGATAAAAACTTCATGAAGCAAGGTGTCATCAGTTAAGGGTGATGGTGCACGGTTGTCATAAATTTACAATATTTTCGCAGCAAAAAAAAAAAGGATTCCTGAAGGCATGTCACCATTATTGACACTTCATGTTCTAAATGTTTTAGTCTACTATAACATTTACATTGTCAGTCAGATAGTAAATTGCTTACATAACAAGGAAGAAATTTATTATCTGACAATATAAATGGTGTAGTAGACTAACACTGAGAACATGGAATTTAAAAATATGTTTCTATTCTTTCAAGAATGTTTGTAGCAGTGAAAAATACTATAAATTAAAAATGGCAGTGCACCATCCCGCTTAAATTTGGTAATTCAATGGGAAGTTATTTTCGTAAGTTGTTTACGAATAATTTGTACATAATTGCTGGCAGTTTCCCCACTCTTGCCATGCCAGCTCTGCTCACCAGCGAACAATTGTCAAACTGTTTTCCGGGTAAACTAACTACAATATCCGTTCCGTAACATCTGTAAAAGCAGAACAAAATTTGTTCCTCGCCTGGCATTGTGCAGAACAGTTCAACCACCACACATGAAAAGGGCAGGGGAAGAAAGAAACGTACAGACGAGAGAGCACAAAAAGTAGGAATGGAAAAGAAAAAAGAGTGAACGGGGCAAAGGTATTTGGGAGCGTTCAGAATGTCGGAGAATAGGAGTGTTTCACTTCCAGTGCCTTCTCCACCATTCCCTTTGAATTCTGGTTCGGCTACCCATTATCGGTTTGTCTGCAGACTGAAGGCTGGTGAACTGAATTCGCTGGCGGTAAAGTAGGAAAGAGCAAAATCGAGTGGTAAGGGAGAAAGGGAAGCGTCCAGCTGGTTTGCAAGACGGAAAGAATTCCTGATGTAATTCGGATTGGACTGGAGCTATTATTCAGACGAGAAATCCCCTCGTAGGAGGTTAAAATTTTTAAGTTTCCGAACAGTGCAGGGACTGGTTTTAAGTCCACGTCTATTAATTTAATAATGATTATGAATAAATTAAAAGTAAAAAATAAATAAAAACAAGCTTCCAACGTAACAGTAATTACTAGTGCAAGGCTGACATTTCTAGTATGTAGGGCCTATGTGATTTTTAAATGTTTGTTGCAGTGGGCGTTTACAATTAGAATTTATTGGTTTGTTGACATACGCCATTACTCACCAACGTTGGTTTCAACTTGTGTTGTCTTTTGTATTTTGTATTTTTATTGCTATCCACTGTTCACTGTTTTTGTCTATGTCCATCTTTATTCATATTGGGAATCTGATTCTTTATTTCTGTCTGTCTTTTGTATCTGTATGCTGTGTCAATATTCGACTGAATTCTATCTCTAGAATTCTTCGTTGTCTAATATAATAACTACAAAAAAAAACTGACAGAATTCCATTTTGAGATATGTTGATATTGCCATGGGGGTGCGACATCAACAAGCCCTCATTTGCTAAATTCGTAGAAGATGTTTCCTAACTGAATGTGCCTAAGTAAAAAAAATTTCTAACTGATATTTCTGACGCTGCGCTGTATCAGTGTAAGTTTCGCTGAAGTGAAACATATGTTCGTAACAGTCGGTTTCGGCAAAGAAACAAGATACGAAAAAGTGAAACAAGGAATGGATTTGTGCAAAAGAGGATTGACTAATTACATAGATAATCATGCCCGGCGAAGGCAGTAGCATAAAACGAAAGGGTGGCAATTCATACAATGCCCCTTTTACTTTCTCAAAAATTATCAGAATGGCAGCTACATTCAGAAAATGTCAACAAAATTGTATGGCGAAACATTTATGTAGCTTAGTTTTAAAAAAAAGATAAATTTGTTAAGCAAAACGAACACCTGTAAACTTAATTACATGTTTGTTTCGCCATATTTTGGTTGGTATTTCATTCTGTTTTCTGGCAACTTGCACAGAGGGGAGATTAAACTAATTTCGCAGTGGCGTGGCCATAATTATGATTGAATAGACATGTTGGCAAGAACAAATAAGCGCCACGAGAACAGCGGCCCAAAGCAGAATTGCTGGATTCGTACGAGGCGAAACAAAGAGAGAGAGAGAGAGAGAGAACAAACAAGGTTCTCCAAGTGAGTTACGAGTGGGTAAAACGTCACGTCAGAGAACGGATTTATGAACCGGATGTAGTTAACATACTTTAACACACTATGAATTACTGTTGACTATCCTGATGGCTGCTGTGGCAACAACAATATTTTTTACAATAACCTAATTATTCCTCACTAAAAATAAATAAAATGGAAACAACAACTATCCCACTCACGTAAAATCGGCTCCCAACTTTAGATTATTGAAACAAAGTTGCCGCAACTAAATGAGGTATAATGGCGACTTGCAACCTATATCCTCAATCCAAGAAAAACTACTGGTGTGAAAATATTCGTAAATATTTCAACTACTTAAATAGTAACACATGCAATTTTTTTCATCCCGTTACCGAGTATTCTCGTGGAGCTTAAAATTACGGATATTGTTTCTGATACATCTGGCAATAATCGAGACACATACATATCACATGGTATTTTTTTTATATAACATATGAGTGACAAGTTATGTTATAGTAACGAATGAATACTAAGTATTCTAAACTTGCGAGAAGGGCCACTGGTAGGAACTACACTGTACTTCACTTTTGCGCCAGTTTTCTCTCGTGCATATAGTACAAGATAATACACACATCTGCAGAACCAAAAACGTACAGCTGTTTTTACACCCATAAAATTTCACTATAAGTTAGGCCCAACAAAACAATATAATTCTTTTCTTAGAGGCCTGCCTTGTTCGAAGATTATATGTATGTGTTAGAATATGAAACATGAACACAACATGACATAACGCCCAGCTTGTATTTCACCACCATGAACAATTGATGTACCGTTAGGTAATAGTACATACTGTGCTTTGTCTGGACATTTCCGTAGACTATTTTAAAATCGGCTTCTAAAGAAGTAATAACAATTGTCGAAGACAAAAAAATTACAGTACGAAATTACTTATGTCTTAACTACAACTAGCACAAAAACACCCAATCGGCAAAATATAATCCACAAATTGTATCAAATAAATCAAGAAAATGTATAATTAATAACTAAGATCAAACAACTTTCACATCCAGACCCTTAAATGAGCCATTTTAGCATGTTATAAAATGAAACAATTCAAAAAATGCCTTCTTTTTTAAAATATGTTATTGTGCTACTGTGTGTTTTTAACATTATAAGATTACTATACTATCGATCCGTGCGAAAATTGTTAATATATTTGTAACACGTTTCAAACTCTGGCATATGTCATTTTCACCAACTTTGTTCTGCAGCGTAGATAGGAAAATAATATGTACTATAGTAAACAAAAAATTCCATTATTTAATGTAATAAATTATCTTATAAATACAAATCAAAAAATTCTGTTGTCCTATGAAACAAAGAAATTAGCGATAACAATTCTCGACTCTGCAATGTGGAACTAGTAAAGGTTTACAACGTGTGCGTAGCAATGGCGCAGTAACCGCTTCAGTTTTTATTTCAAATGCCTTTATGGCAGGAAGGTTTCTCCT
>PNEQ01006398.1:12793-36555 GCA_003012365.1 Medauroidea extradentata
CCCCACCCTCTTCAGAAGTCAGCGAAGCAGAAACATCATCAAAAGGCATTGCGAAAAGAGTTGTACCAGGAACGACGCTTTCCTTCTACTAACTTTCGCTGCACGGCTCGGCGTATTTTAAGGCCAAGCCGCGCTGTTTCTACTGCTTTTAAGAGAATAACTTTGTTATTAATCTCAAACGAGGGTTTATATCAGAAATAAATCTGGCAGTTTTGTATGAAATAAATTCTCTCCAGACAAGAAATTATTCAGTTTCGAGTTAAAAGTCAAACAACAAAAAATTTGTTAGTTACATAATGAGCTAAAACCGTTGTATTTACTATAAAAAAAATGGTGAAAACCATTGAAAACAAATATGTCAAACAGATTTGTTATATCTACTTTCGTTTAGCTTAAAATATAACTATCGCGAAAAAAAAATAGTAGAAACGGGAGAATGGCATTAAATTTAAACGGTAAAGGACTCCGCATTGGGAAAAAAACTTAGGAAACGTACGACACTTATGATGACGCACAGTAGTGAAACAAATGCGACGCGAATATGACTACTATTCGGGTAATCAGCAACCAGCCTTCCGCGACGTCAACACGACATATAACCGCGGTCGACCGTTAGTATCAAACATACAATATTTATATACAGGATGTCCCGTAAAAAGGTTCCAATAACTACAGAGGGTGTAGTACGCATCAAAAGAAGACATATCGGTGCAATACACTTAGGCCATAAACGTAATATCTACCGAGTTATGGTGTTAGTTCGTACGAGGAGCATATATTGCACACCGAGCTCTTTGGCACAGATAGGCATATTTTGTTTCTTATTTTAGACACAAAATGTGACTAAATTTGGCTATTATGAAAGTTTTTTTATCTCTCATAGTTTTCGCGTAATGGCTTGTTAAAGTCATATTTTGCATGTTTCCGTTTTAAGGACTACACTAAAACCAACTGATATACCAAACTCGAAAAATTCACATTGGATAAAGACAGTACAGGCTACAATGTCATGCTCATAAAAATTAAGAATAAAAATTATTTGTATTAAAAAAATGCTAAAACTGAAAATAAAAATGTTTAAAATTCAATATTTTTTTTTAATACAAATAATTCTTATTCTTTATTTTTATGAGCATAACATTGTGGCCTGCAATGTCTTTATCCATTGTGATTTTTTTTAGTTTGGTATATCAGTTGGTTTAGGGGCAGTCCTTAAAATGGAAACATGCAAAATATGACTTTAACAATCCCTTACGCGAAAACTATGAGAGATAAAAAAATTTCGTAAGAGCCAAATTTAGTCGCATTTTGTGTCTAAAATATTTTAAAAAATATCTGGTACTAATAAAAAATAATAAAATGGTGATGAAAATTGCGGTAGACCGCGCTCTTAACCCTTAAGACTTTTGGCTGTTTGGACATGTTAAGACCGTGGTGTATGCAGCCGCCATACATGACATGGATACACTAAGGGAACGAGGGTCCGAGCTTGCGACGCAATCCGGCAACAACCAGGAGTGCTACAAATAATGTGCGAGTCCATGCTACGTTGGGTAGAGGGCTGCATGGCAATCTATGGCGGTCACATCGAGCACCTGTTGTGACGAGTAGTTCAGGGACATGGTGTTCATGTGTAGTACACCATAGCTCGGTACATATTACATTTACCATCTATGTGTATAGGACCGATGATATGTCTTATTTTGATGCGTACTACGTCCTCTGTAATTATTGGAACCTTTTTACGGAACATCCCGCCCGTACCGGTGAGGAGTGGACTCTCCCCCATACTTACAATACCAGCCTTCCAGTCCCTTCCTAAACCTTCCAGACCCTCTCACAGTCACCAACTCATCTTGCCGGACATTCCACTCTCTTACCATCCAAACAAGCATTATCGTGATAAAACATTTTAAAACATAGATCAAAGCAACTGGTGAGAAAAAGAAATAAGAGTGATGTTTTAGCTACTGAAACACTTTTTTATTCATGTCGTCGTGGGCGCGACAGAACCGATAAACGTGTCACAAACTTGTGCTTGAATATTGGTGAGACACGTGGGTTGGTTGGTAGCAAACGCGGTTACATTTTCTTTTCCTGACAATATTCTTCTGCAGTTATCTTAATATATAAAATAAGGTGTCCTGACTGACACACTCACTCACTCACTTACTCATCAACGCACAGCCCAAACCGATGGACCTACAACCATGAAATTTTGAGGGAAGCTTTCCCTTGCCCCGTAGGCACCCATTAAAAACGGATTTTTCTAAATTCAATAATCAAGCTGAGGAAAAGGGGCGAAATGTGTTTTCAAAGAATCCCTGATATCTCATTACCGGGAAAGCTATCATATTTTTTAAACTTCAAAATATTGCCCAAACAAATGCATATTTGTGAATTTTTCGATTTTGCGAAATTCGAAAATTAAGGGGGTGAAAAGCCGTAAAATTTGTGTTTTTTTATTAATCCGTGATTTCTCCTAAACCATTTCAGACAGTGAGGTGATTTTTTTCTTTAAAATGATGCTTAAGTAAATATCTAAAAGGCATTTTTAGAATTATTCGAAATTCGTCCTTGAAAGCTCTAAAATAAATTCAACGTGTTTTTAATTAATACCACTTATCTCCTAAATCAGTGGAAATATTGAAATGGTTTTTGCTTTAAAATAAATCTTACGTAAATATAAAAAAAGTAATTTCAGGATTTTTAAAATTCGTCCTTGAAAGCTGTCAAAAAATTAAATAGGTTTATAATAATCATCTGTACCGCGTATAGGCCTACCCGTTGAGATATCGAGCTTATGTTTTGATAAGAATGAAGCTTGTGTACATATATACTAATCAAATTCAGGATTTTATGAAATTCGAAAATTAAGGATGTGGGAAGCAGTAAAATGTTAGTCTCCCGGAATAAGAGAATGATAATGGAGAAATAATTCAACAGTTGTTTCTTTTTGCCAACCTACTCATAAATAAAACCTCTTTGGACTGAAGCCACTACATACGAAAGAATTATCACGGCCTGCCTTTAAGTATTCACTCAGGTATTGTATAAAGTTTGTGGCGTGGGAGGGGTGGGGTTACGGGTTCGTATCCCGTGCAAGACTTTGCGATGGGAATTACTATGACATCATACGAGCATATTGCGCGCACTCTTTACACTGAGCTAAGACAATTTATAGTTCACTGTTATTGAGTACGCTAGCTGTTAAATGCCTTCATCACATATTTTATCCAGAGTTACTGTTTACATTACATAATTTCACGCGGGCAAAACCGCAGCCGGGCAGCTATTTTACAGAGAAATAAAGATGAATTAAAAACAAAGATGTTCTGTAATTAAAGTACGCTCAGCGGAGTGGACTGGGTAAGTCTGTTCGTATTTGTTGTTTTAAAGATATACCAAGAATATAGTAACACCATCAATTAATACGTAATTAAAAGTTAGTTACTCTTGTCTATAGTACACGCGGGCGAAGCCGCAAAGGGACAGCTGGTTTATAAATAAACTATTTTTTTTTATATCAACATGCAATGACGCAGTTTATTTTCCACATGAGCATAATTATGAAACTTTCGACATTGCATTTAGAAAAGACAAAACAAGGAACGCTGGTTTTCAAAACTTCAACATTATTTCTAATGTTTATTTGAATAATAATAAAAATCACCTATATCTAAGAAAATTCGAAAGCTCACAGAAAAACAATTAAAACTGTGATATTTTCCGGAGATGTGCGTTCCGCTTTGTTCCGGTACTGCCAAATACTGTCTTCTCAGCGCGCTTTTAGTAAAACAAAGTACACAGCGTAATTTTGACAATAGTATCCTAACCTAACAAAACTGTCCTTCGATTCTGCACATAGTATTTTTTTTTTATTTAAAAACACCTTAGCTAACCCAAACTAACCTACACTAATCTAAACTATCAGACGGAAAGGAAAAAGGCGGGGAAGAGATCTGCGAAGAACGTTGCGTATGCTACATAGTTTGGCCTCCATTTAGACGCTAATCTACTTTCCTAGCCTGACGTTACAATGAAAAACAAACGCAAAGCCAAAAACCTGAAAATTAAAATAAATACATCGGAAAACGCGGAACCTCGATTCCGTCGCGGCGCGGATCCCAACGAGGTCTGGTGTACGGCATTGCTTTAATTAACCGCTGACATTAGACCCCAGGCGGGAAAAAGGCTTAACGGATTCCCGCAGTTTGTTCTGCGCCGTTTTTAATTTTAATCCGTAAGCCGTATTTGTAGTCGGTAAGAGCCGAGCCTTGCTGTGTATGCTGAGCCTCTGAGCCACGGAACCAGGGTTGACCTCCGGCTGGTTACATACAACCATACCAACTCCCACGTCACACTTCCTCGGGGTAGCTTACAGCGAGGAGATTCAAGAGTTTGTGTGGTACATAAATAAACGCTGAAAACTCAAACTGAAATCTACACTCGCTTACACTACACTAAAAATTTTTTTGTAAAATTTACAAGGATTTTCTTTCTACTTTTACAACTCCTTGTAAAAGTACAAAGATTTTCTTTGCAAAATCATTAGTTTATGAAGTTACAAAAGTAAACTTTGTATTACTACATAGGAATTCTTTGCACCTATACCGACAGTTCCTGCACTGTAAATTATTTTGTAAAATATAGTCTAACAAGGCAACTCCTTCGTAGTTGTAGAAACTTTTGTAAATGTTGGAAAATTTTCCTTGTAAAATTATTAGTTCATAATGTTAAAAGGATTTTGTTTGCAAAAAACTTAGAAAAAATGTGTAGCCTACAAAAATCTTAAGTTCGCCAGAAATTACTCATGCAAAGACCTCTGTACATTATTTTTTTCTGGAATAAAGTGGATGTTTAGGCTATATTAATTGCGTGCTTTAAGAGAAAGAATTATTACTGAACTGTACATTGAACGTATGAAAATAAATAAAAAACATTTCCCATACAGAAGTCACAGTAGTCGAGGGGGCCGACCTCCCGTTGCTCAGTTGGTTGAGCGGCTGACCTTGGTGCGAGGGGTTCTGGGTTCGATTCTCAGGCCTGGCTGGGTGATAATTTGTGTTTGCCCAATGGTCTCAAAAATTGTCTCTATACACATTGTCTCACAAAAGTCACTGGAGGTACTTAAATAAAGTCACATTACAGGGGGGAATGTTTGGTACAGTGATGATGCGGAAGCTTCCGCCTCGCCACTGCACCAAACATTTTACAATAAAAATAAAAAAGGGGGTAATATGCTTGGAAGTTAAGCGTGGGGAAAGGGGTTCGAAACTTAGCACCTCCCACGATATTTTTTTTTTTCAAAATAATTTAATGTATACGTTCTTTATTCAAAAGTAATTTGATAATTAAGTTCAGTGTTATTTATGAATTACAATGAACACTTAATTTTTTTCCTTATTGAAAGTACAGCTACAAGGCTAGTCCTTGTAATTTTACAACAAACATATACTTTGTATTGTATTACAAGGACAACCATTGTAGTTAAACAAGGAATTTCTTTGGCAACTGGGTTTACAAGAATTTTATTTGTAAAAGTACAAAACTTTTTTTACAGTGTGAAAGAAAAATTTTGTATGACGGATTCCCTGTAAAATTATTTTGTAGAAACCACAAACATATTTTGTGGTGGCCACAATATTTTAGTGGTGACAACAAAACGTTTTTGTGGTGACCACAATATTTTTGTGGTGTCAGAAAAATTATTTTGCGGTGGCTACAAAATAAGTTTTGCAGGGTAAATACCCACAAAATATTCTGTAGCCGTCACAAAACAATTTTTCCGTGTACCCAATCTACTCGATAGGGAGACATTACTCTAAAAACGGTAAGGGTGAGAGATAATGGTCAAGACTTAACATCTGGGTCTTTAGTACCGGTGAGGGGTGACATGATGTGAGAATGGAGCAGCACCGAAATTAAGGGGCGGGGTAAATTGGGAGTTCCCTGAGAAAACCCGCCGACCAACGGCATCGTCCGGCACGATTCCCACATGCGAAAACCCGGGGAACGACCCCGCCGGGAATCGAACCCGGATCGCCTAGGTGGGAGGCGAATGGTATGACCATTCGACCACCGTGGCACCTAAACCCGGTAGGAAACCTTGTACGAGTACAATCTAGTTCTGTCCGGAGTCTCTAAATATTCAACTTGATCTCTTCGGCGTATCCACTCAGGTCTACCCGCTCGGGAGCAAGATAGATAGCCGCCAGCAGACGAAGAACAGAAGAGCGTGCGAATAAAGTAAACAAAGACTCCCGCATGTGTATACAAAAGAAAATATGTTGTAAGGTGCTTAAGGCTCGGCATCAGTCGCCATATTGAATTATTTTATTTTTCGCTCTTAAGAAATTCTGAGAAGAAAAATGTGAAATGTGTTACTATAATATCAATTATATTTACCTTGCGGTACAATAAAAGTATCACAGTTGAACTTTTAACGTATATTTAAGCCATAATTAATCGAGCAATTTTTTAAATATTCTTAATTTGCTCGACTGATTACGACTTGAATATACGTTAAAAATTTAACTGCGATGCTTTTATTGTAGCGTAAGGTAAACAGAATTGATATTATAGTAGCAAATTTTACACTTTTCTTCTTAGAATTTCATAAGAGCGAAAAATAAAATTATTCAATATGGCCACTGATACCGAGCATTAAGTGCACGTTGAAGGAAGAAGACGATTCGAAATGTAGTATTTTTGTAGCAACGTGAAATCTGGAGGAGCAGCACTCTTAAATTGAATTAGTGACTATTCAATGTTTCACGCTGATAAATGGAGCAGTTTCAACAATTTGAATCAGCGAAAATAGTTACTGTTTAATTAGTAAATGTTCAGTGATTTCCTTTAAGAATGCCAACATCTCACAAGTGAATCAGTGAACAGTCACCGTTTTTTCAGTTGTTTCCAAATGGCGGTTTTCACTTATTGGATCAGTGAAAAATTATTGGAAAATTTGTGGATATTCACTAATTAACTTGTGGAATGTTGGCACTCTTTATCGGAATCAGTGAATAGTCACCGATTTCACAGTGGTTTCTCACTGATTCAATTTGTTGAAACTGCTCCATCCATCGACGTGAATCAGTGAATATTCACTAATTCAGATTTATAGTGTGTGGAGCTGGCGCATGAGCCGTGCTGTAGCGTGGTACGGAAAGTATATTTTCTTGGGTAACTATATTTAAAATGTTTCTAAATTACATCTGCAAGACAATATAGAACACGACTATCATGTTAACATCTTAACGCCATGACTTTCTTCAAGTCACCCAGTTTAATGGTCGACTGGAACCGATATCGTAAAAAGTGGGGGAATTACTAGGGGCCGGTTTCCCCAACGGAATTTAAGTTCGTCACAAAACGAGACTAGCAAAACTCGATGAAGAGTTAAACCTGAGTTTAAGTTAAACGTGCGTTCCACCAACAACACAGCGAGTTTAAATTACCAGAGATTAGTTAAACTTGGCTGCACGATGGGTTGTGTGAGCTGAGTTGCCTTAATTGTGTCGGAAATACCCGAACACAAGTCGGAGATTGCCGAATACGTGTTTGTTTATTATTTACGCAGAAATTATTTAATTTGGAAACTTTGGTACTACGTTGTTGATGGGGAGGGGGAGTGTTTGCATCATAGTATCTGAGGGGACTAGGTACCTATGGGTGACTTGCATGTAAATCCAGAAAGAAAGAACAGGAGAAGATGGTCCAGCAAATATAATTTACATTATTTTATTGCTGCCAAGGCGAAGAGTGTACCCTTTAATGTTTATCTAAACACAATTGTTGAATTATTTTCTCGTCTGTATATTTCTTGTTAACCTGAAAATACCAGACGTGAAACATAACCTCATACGTATCAAGTATCGATTGTGTTGAAAACTGTGTCGCACAATGATAAATTTTAGCAAATACACTTGAAAGTAATCAAATAAATATTTTAACCCCTACTTATCTGAAGGAAGTTCCAGACGATGTTTAATAAGTTCTAAAAGTGAATGGACCCATTGTTTGGACAAGCGGAAATGTATCATCATATTCGTCAAAATAATGATTTATTTCTAGAATCCGACGAGGCCAATACACATAAATAAAGTCTTCATCGTCTGTATTGTCTTCAAGTGCCAAATTATTGTATTGTTTATGCACAGTAACTGTAAATATGAATATGTGTACATCCCGAATTTGACTACTTTAGGTGCTCCCTCATAAACAAAGACCTCTCATGACAATGGTTTTGAAACAAAAGGTACGAAATGGATGACATCGATAGCTATTTTCACGCTCTACAACTTTTGTTTGAAATATGTTTCACTGTAATGCTTAGTTGAAAAGCCAAACTAGAAAATATCACGAATTTTCCTATAAGTAAATCTTCTCATTTAAAATTTTTTTCCGTATTGTATTAAATGAAAAATTAATTTTTATACTTTCAAAAGATAGCCCAATTCATTAGCTTTTTCATATCATAAAGGATCAGTCCTCTAGGACAAATAGATTGTCCACAGTAAATGTTTCCGTGAATGCACGACAAAATCCAAGATGGCTGGATTATTTTTCAAAATGGCGGAAAACCCACAACCGGATTTCTTGGGACTTTTTGCGAGATGTACAGGACATTTACCTAAACATATTCCGGCTACTCTCTGCTTGTTTTTTTTAACTTCCACCTTAAATATTTAATGCACTGTACTAACAGTGCTCGCGCCATTTTATTTTGAACTTAAGCGAGATTTGTTTAGTTACGAGGCCAAAATCAAACAGTTAAAATTTAATCTCGCTTACGACGAGAAAATTTAATTTAACTGCTTGGTGAAACCCAAAACATGTATAATCGAGATTAAGTGCCGATTAATCGAGATTAAATCGCTTAAACTTGGTTGGTGAAACCAGCCCTTAATCAGTTAATCATTCAGACAATACAATTATGTAATTTGTGTTTTTTATAATATTGTCTAGCAGATGTAATTTCAAGGACGTTAGTTAAGTTTACACGACCAAACCTCGTATTATAAACTCATTTAAGCTATGACTTTTGAAGATTATATATATCTACGACAATAAGGGCTTCTTTTTTTTTTAACTTAGCTTTCTAATTTAAAAAATCATCTTTCTGTCATCCGCCGCTTGTTACCGTGGCAGAAAATGTTTTCTTTCAGCTCGTGCTTGAGAAGAAGTGATCTTGGTTAGATTTTCAAAACATTTAGCCTGAAATATAATCAGTTGTGTCATTTAAGGAGGGGTCGGTAGAGGAGGGGCCAATTGCTGTTTCTGCCTACGCATGCCGTCCTTTCCCCACGATTTATTTATATATACTCGTACAAAGTTCAGCATTAGGCCGGTTTACAATTTGTCGTGTTTCTTTACATGCCACAAAGTATGGTACTGCATTATAATGGTACAAAAAATTACAAAAGATTATAAATAATCACTTTGCAGCATCTAGTATTACACAGAGAAAACGTACAATGCGAATATAATACAACAATACGACATTATACCTCTGGTTAAAAAAACAAAGGGTTAAGTCATTAAGTTATAATTCAATTTATGCTAGTAAAAATGTATAAACATGTGTGGTTAAATGTGGCGTATGGTCACAGTTCCTGCAGTTATATATCATACACTTGCCATTGGATTATATTACATAGCCTACACATAATCCTATTAAGACCTTTTATGTTACTCAGTCAGACGCAAGTTCACGTGGTTGCCATAATTTATGTAAACAAATTTAACCATACACCCGCAGTCTACGATAAGCCTTGCCCATCGTTACAACTATCCAGCACATGGCAGCGGTAAGACCATGCTGGAAAGAAAAAAAAAAGTTCGTTTTGGCATGAGAAGCAATTAGATTGGGGAATCGTAAAGGACGTATGAACCACGCAGCCACAAGTAGGGGGTCAGGTAGCGCTTGCAAGATGAGCAGCTATGAATGCAGGGAGTGGACGATGGGGGCTGTGCAGGACTGCCAACCCACTCGACGCTAAAATTACCACTCCATCACTGTCGCAGGCACGGCGCACTCCACAGCCGACACCTCCCCGCACATACACACATATCACTCGCCTGATAATGGGCTTTAGTTAATCTAACCCTCTCTCGCTTCCCCACCCCCTCCCCGGCTAGACGAGTGGGAGGGGGTAGGCAGAAATTGCTACCAAACGGCATCAATCAACAAGTAAATTAACGCCATTGTAGGACTGATAATCTGATTCCCGGCACCGAGGGGAGGACAGACATACGATGCGTGCCGAGGAGTGATAAGGAATTTTATGGCAGTTAATGACCTGTTATCCAGCTTCACAGTCGTGGCCGGCTGGAACAATTCTTCCCCCTCCCCCCTCACATGGACCAACGGCCACTAACCAAGGCCTATAGCCACGCACGGGTGTTTAGACCGTGATTTGGAGCAGACGAGATTTTACAGCATCACCAGTCACCGTCTCGTGGAATGACGACGGGGAAAAACTTCCGCCATTGACTCCTCGACGTGTCTGGTAACGGTACACGCCTTCTGACGTCACAGCTCTTTGTGTGAAACACAGTGTTGCCATAACTAAGGCCAATTCTACTACAGGTTAGAAAGAAAATGTATTTTCTTATGGGAGAGTTTGGAACACTGAAAATTTCTGCCGCTAGTATCGCTGCTATCTCTAAGGGACCAAATTATATACGAAAACGTAGTAAAAACTAATTTTAACTACGAGAAGTAAAGATAAAAGTATTTTAATTTAACTTTAATGTGAAATCAAAACAATTTTGGCTTTCGAATGTTCATCTTCATGCAACTTAAAATCCAGGAAAGCTACTAAGGTTAGAAAGAAAATGTGTTTTCTTATGGACGAGTTTTCCACGGGGAAAGTTTCTGCCGCTTGAGCACTGGTATCGCTACTACTGATATCGCTAATGAGTTCAAACTGACCAATCACAGAGCTTTCCTGAATTTAAGGTTATATAAAGTTGATAATTTAAAACGCGAAATCGGTTTAATTTCACTTTAAAATTAAGTTAAATGACATGTAATTCTCAAGCCAATTTGAATATAATTTTACTACAGTTTCGTATGTCTTTGCTCTCTTAGCGATACCAGTAAAACTGTCGGCAGAAATGTTCCCTGTGCCAAACTCTTCCATAAGAAAACACATTTTTTTTCTAACCTGTAGTAGAATTAACCTTACAATAATGAACACAATGAACATTTTTGCCAACTTATTTATTTTGGAGTAAACTAAATACGACATATCTGTATGATCATTTTTGTGGTGAATCATAGAAACTTTCCACCAAAACAGTTGGCAACACTGTGTCTCTGTATTTTGGACACGCCATGATAGGTGATTACAGACGTAATGTCACGTTAACGTCCGTAGCTATTGTAAATAAGTTGAAATTACTGATTATCTGACGAGCATAAAACTATCTGAGTAGAAAACGGTTAAGAATGAAAGTTTTTAAATTGTTTTTGTAGTGAAACATAGTTTTCAGTGTTTCTTATGATGTCTGGGTCTGGCCTTTCTGTACTGTATTTATAGGATGGTTATTGATTGATAAAGCTAAGGTTAATTCTATCATAAGTTGGGGAAAAAATGCGTTTTCTTATGGGAAAATTTCTGCCGCTAGTTTCGCTATCGCTAAGGGACCAAATAATGTACGAAAACGTAGTAAAAACTTATTTTAACTACGAGTAGTAAAGATAAAAAGTATTTTAATTTAACTTTAAAGTGAATTCAAAACAATTTTGGCTTTCGAATGTTCATCTTCATGCAACTTAAAATCAAGGAAATCTCTGTGATTGGTCAGTTGACACTCCTTGCCTATACCAGCACCCAAACGGCAGAAATTTTCCATGTGACAGACTTTTAACATTGATATTTCTAACCTGTAGTAGAATTGCCTTGCTATAGATCACGTAACCTATATACTCAGCAAGATATTGCATTAGTCACACATGTCAGGTTTAATTGTAAAAGCGATGGTGGAATGAGAAAATGGCATTGTATCAATAACAACCTGAGTATTTTGCGTGTTTGTTGAAATTATTTACGTTAGAAGTAAGGCAACAGTCAATATGCTCTGACGGGCACATCCCCGCTGGTTGTAGCTGCCCAGGTCTTTAACAATAGATGGAAGTAAACTATACGCTCGCTCATGGCCACTGTATGAGAATGTGAGGCCCGGACACAGACTAAATACTAATACAGACGCGAAATGACGAGGCAGCTCATTTGATATGGACGAACTTAACCTCTTATTGGCTGTCTGAGGATGTTGATACCAGCCCCGTGTATGTTTGGCTCATGCATGTTACTACAGGTTTCCTATTGGCCTGGCAGCCGGCTAGCAAAGCAGCTGTCTTACGCTGATTGGCAAGAACACAGAGTCTTCCCCGCGTTCTCATCAGCAACTGAACATTTTCTAACGAATCCTGGTTTAGAGAAAGCCAGCCGCTAAGTTTTGTGTCACCTCGTTGTCAAAGTTTACAAACTCTGCATGTCAGACACGGGAGCTAATGAACGACTAGAAGCGAGGCAGTGCTTTGTAGTTCACGATCCTGGATACAGAGGCGCTGCGATCTGTTGTGGGAAACAAATAGTCAAGAAGCCAAAGGAGTTGACGAGGGCAAAAGCCTTGAACAAATTGTGCTCGTTTGATATTAGTTGTGGTTCTAGTTATGTTGATGCGTTAATTAATTAGAAGCTTTCAAAATAAGTGTATACTGGGCCGCATCTAGAAGAAAAAAAGGGCGGGAGGGGGGGGGGGCAAAATGGGAATCGGCACCGGGCCACGCCGTTACACGCGAATATATGCAAGTTGGCTGAAAATAGAACTTTAGCAAGGCTTTGTTGAGTGCTCACTTTATCCATATACACTTTCTCATGCTTAGCCCTTTATATAAGTGAGTTTACTGTGACTCAGCAACTATCGCTAGAAATGCTGTATATAGAGAGCATAGCACTTCCAAGATGTTCATTTCACGGTATGTGCAGTGAATATTGTTTCACATTGTCACAGACATTAAGGATGCCACCTATCTTGAGCGATTTAGCACATTAGAGACTCAGTGCCTGAACTATAAGGGCGACCATATAGCGTTTATCAAATGCCGCATCACCACAACGAACCAGGCGCTGAACTAACGTGACTTTTAAGCGGCGGCCAAATAATTTTACTGGTGGAAAATGTGTAGCATAGTTCAGTGCACGATTCTATGAGAGTTACATACATCGGGTTAGTACGATTTGAACTACAGAAGTATTAATGTCTTACCCAATGATATGCCGTCCGTCCTTGTCAGAAGTGTTTTATTTATTTTTTTTTTTTCGTAAGACTGTAGGCGAGTGAAGAGATTTTTGGTCAGCACTTAAGAGTGTTGCCTGGTTCGCCACCTGTGAGAATTTGGTATAGGGAAACCCATGCTAGTGAAATTTCATTTGGATAAGCCAGTTTTGAAGGTAAATACTACAAACAAAAACCAATTTTTGAGAAATTTTATTGTTAGGGTCCGGTAGTTTTCGCGAAAAGATTTTTGTCGCACTTTGTTTCAGTGTCTTGCGTGTACACCTGCAGCTCAACTTCACGATTATTGACAGTGTGGTGTGCAGAGTTATTATTCATTTAACTGTGCCAATCGGTACATGGATAACTGTGACACAACACGTCTGTGATTTGCGGGTTGAACCTCCAGACGTTGTATGTTACGGTATCCAATCACTGACTACAAAGCCGAGATGCAGGTGCGCACATAAGGCACTGAAACAAAGTGGTGCTAAAATATTTTCGCGAAAACTACAGGGCCCTAGTTATTGTGAATCACTGCCCAGAGCAAAATATATTAACTTGCTTTTTGCTTGTTTTTTCATCGTGTTGTTAAAATTTCAAAATGTTCCAGAAATATGGCTATATATTTTTGGTACAAAAGGCTTCAGCAGGCAAGAAATATGGATTATTGTACACAAAAAAGTCCGTGGTGGCATATACCTGTTTTAAACAGGAGCCTCAAAAAAGCTAATATTGGTAACAAATATTTGAAGCAGGGGCAAGTGCACAAGTGTACAGGAGAGTGAAAATACCATCGCTGGGAAGATGGACGTCTACCGGGCGTAGGCAATTGGCGTAGGGCGGTTGGGAGGCGAGGCGCCGACTCTGGCAAGGCGAGCGAAGAGATAAGCAGTGAGATAATCTCCTGAGGATGCAAGAAAGTGATATGGTGACATGTGAGTATAGAGTGACGGCGGAATGAAGGAGCGGGAGAAACGGGAGATCCCCGAGAAAACCACCGACCAGTGGCATCGCCCGGCACGATTCCCACACGCGAAAATCCGGGGACCGAACCCGCCGTGAATCGAACCCGGATAGCCTTGATCGGCCCCTCGTACGACGGTAGAATGGGTACATGTGAATAGCTTCGTAGTAAAGGCTTGATAGGCGGCACCATTAAGTACCCCATAACTACCAGGAGTTATTTTGACGGAGTAAAGATAGTTATTCTTGTCACTCGCACGGCACGGGGGTCCGCCACAATGGCAGGAGCCTAGTAGCAAGCTAGGTAGTCCTGTCGGGCGAACACGCTTCCATGTTTGCAGCCAGCGATACGGGCGGGTTTCCCCTTAATTGGCAGTTGGCGTGCCGCCCTATGAACCCGACCTCCTCCCCCTCACACACACGCTCACCCTACAACCCGCTTATTTTTTAATTAAAGGGAATTATAAATGCAATGCGTGAGCAGGATTCCGGGCAGACATGCGAGTCCAGGGGTGTCCATGCCATGCCACTACGAAAGACGTGCAGCAGAAGGACATCTGCAAGTAGCCCTATCACCAGGTGGCATATAGGACTATGAAGACTGCTGATGCTGGGCGTTATCGAAGATACCGCATCATCAGACAGCGTGGTTTACCTCGGGGAAAGTACGCTGTTTGTTAGGTTCCAACATTTGTCCATGTTCTTACGATGTTCACCGAGCGAGGAAGCGCAACGGCCACACGTTGGGCTCACATTCTAGAGGGCCCGGGTTCCTTAACAAAGGCCATGGCCGACTCCTCTCCCAGCTCATGTCATTGTACCAAACTGTGTGTCATTGTCATTGTCTTTAATGACCTCGCTGTCGGCGAGCCGTACATTTCTCGAATTCATTGACATGAATGTTACAGGAGGTTCGGGATAAAGTGAACAGTCAAAAAAGCTCTGCTAAAGTTATATTTACAGCCAATTCGTACCTTTTCGCGCGTAACGACTAAGGACGGGACATGGGCCTATCTAACCTCTGTGGACACGTCAGATTATGTTTGCGCGTGGAAGATAAATAGCGCAGTCGGCAGGAATCTATATATTAAGATAAAAAAAAGTGCATTAAGTGTATAAAATACAAATATGTCGATTTCGGTTGATTTTGTTTCAGTACTGTTGTATTTAAATGGGAAAATGCGTGGAACCATATTGCGTAATTTCGCTGCCAACCATAGAAGCAGTAAGGGGACCATATTTAATGTTGAATTACACGCAGTAACGACTAGTGATATTATTCAACGGTTAAATTTTTAGTCCTCACTTTATCCCGAATGACCTATACAATCAAAAAACCTATGCGTACTGAAGCCCCGAACATTTGTCCACTAGATGTTACTCACTGGAACAGCAGACAATGAACGAATAGACGGGGCTTGAGTATGCACAGGAAATAATGTTTTACTATCCGGGTCATTTGATTCTTGAGATTTTCGTTTCCCTGGTGTTTACACATTCAACCGGGCCAATGAGAATTCTGGTACGCCGCTCCTGATCGCTTGTATAGTCTGTTCCCACGTTAAAATGAGCACTCACCAAAACCTATAATATTAGAGCCAGTGATTTTTGGTGAAAAGAATTCTACAACAATTTGTTTCAGTAGTGCCTTACGTGACAACCGTTTCTCAGATTCACGATCAGTGATGGGTAGAGACCTGAAAGATTCGTGTTTTCTTTCAGGCACAAGCTATAATCCCATCAACTGTAAGTTCCTGCTACTTTCACAGTTGGCCGCTGATTTATTCGACATCATCTTGAAGTCGATGAGGCAATAATAACAACGCAACTAAATGCGGGCCCATTCCACTGTGTCAGCCAGCAGCTAATGAACAGATGTTGTCTGCTTGAAGACACATATATTCTTGGAGACTATCCTACAGTTCAGTGAACCCGTGAATTTTTCCTGTCTCTAGTGATGGTAAGTTTTTAATTTTCGTCGTCTCGGGGTCTTACCCGCAAGTCACGGACGTGTGGAGTCGCGGTGACATTGTTTTAGTTGGTGCAGTCAAATGAGCCACTCCGCTGCCCTATTATATTCTGCCAATAACCACGAACCAGAGTTGTAGGTATGCATGTAAGAAATTGAAAAACTTGTTGCAAAATTTTTTTCACCAAAAATTACTGGCACTACCAATAATATCCAAAAACTCTCGAAGACGTTGACGTTTTGGGAGTGGGTGCAATGTTTGCACTGGTTTTCAGTTTCACGGAAGTTTTTATGTTGAAAATATTAGAAATTTTTGCAAAATGGCTGCACGAAAAATTTACCCAGTGTTCACTGTATCTATAATTGCTCTGTAAACGTCTCACGTTATCATCATCCAATCACATATGATGCTAGAGAACTTTGAAGACTTCTTTTGACACTAAAAATTTTCGCTATTTTTCAATCTCTCTACGTATCATCTACGGTCAAGCCAGGACAAAATAACTGTGAGATGATTTTGAAGCAGAAAACCATAAAATTAACAGTTCCCCCCCCCCCTTCAGAACGGCTCACTGCATCTACACATTATCTAAATATCGTATTATGTCGGGTTAGGGGCAGCCCTACCTGAGATATTCCTTAACTTCACCTGTGACTGTATTTCGAGAACGACAACGGTACACATACTCATGGCTGTCTTCATATCGTTTCTCTAACACCTTTCCTAACCAGAACCTCGATATGCACGGCAACACTGCAGGATGTGCTATGAAAAACATTCATGCATTTTACAAAATTACATGTTCTCTATTTTGACAAGACGTTTTAAAGACCTAATTACTTAAGTTTCGTTTAAAATACAAACAAGTCATACTTGTTCTTTTTAGAATTCCGATTAAAGTTATATCAATTTCATTCGTTTCTGTAGTATTCATTTTTAAATGGTAGTTAGTGTGCTGCATTAACAACATATAGCAGAACAGTTATTGTATTATTGAAGGCCCTATCTCGCAACAAAGAGATAGCAGCACACATACTGTATAAAATTTTGTCGTTTAAATCTGCAGTAAAGTTATCAAACTCAGAGCTTGTACAACGTCATTTAGGGAAATATGCGATAATGTCGTATTCACAGTATTTTTTGAGTAATTCAAAACATTTGAAACGCGATGAATAAAATGCATATGTAAACCAAGACGATAATCTTTGAACAATTCCTGACACGAATTTGATGTTAAAACAGGAATTTTCTTTATTTGCATTCACCATTGCGAGCGAATGTTACCGAGTTGCAGAAAACCCCACAGTAAAAAAAAAATTGCTTGTGTCAACAACCTAGTATAGTTTATGTACAATTCCGAAAAGTTATATCCAGAAATACTACAGAAAAAAAAAGTAAGACACTAAAACACTAATTAATTTGTATCTCATACGCTCACGAAGTTCAAACGGCGATCAAGAATCAACTAATAAAAAGAAAAGTTTGTTGACATGTATAGACAAACTTATCACAGAGGAAGCCGCCCGTAAATATTTTCCTCGCGCAGGCTTTAGCGAAGACCATCCGTGATACGTAAACATGTTGTTGCTGTTCTAGAGAGTTTTGTAAACAAATCTCACGTCATATTTTACAGTTTACCGAACGGATTATTTGTAACATGCTATATCGTATTTCATACTATGTACCAACACACAACGTTTTAGAAACAACTCTTCGAAAACTAACGGTTTCATAATATCTTCCGAAGATAAATTTCTACAGTACATACTTAGGTGAGAAAATATGGCGTTGTTCCCCAAGAATTAAGCTGGGTTCACAACCACCACGTAGTGTACGTACGTGCGTACGAGTGAAAGTAGAAACTATGAGGTTGCATGCAAATATTCTCAACCATGCGTAGTGTACGTAACAGAGTTGATCAACTCTCTATTTCGTAGGTTAAGCGGTGGTTGTGGGTGTGAATACATCTTAAAAAAAGTCGTAAGAACGTAAACCTAAATTACTTTTAATTATGATTTTAAAATACTTTTTTCTGCCGTAAATTATTTCATATGCTTCGTTTCAAAACAATGAATTATAGATCATACACTGCTAACATTTTATTTATTTATTTGATTTAACGTGCCCTAGAACAGCACAAGGCCTTGGTAGAGGTACACGGGGGTGGGAGGGGGTAGCAGTCGACAAGGGCCTGCTGAAGATCTGAAAAGGGGCGATCGTCCAATATAACAAGCAATAAAAACGAACGAAGCCGTGGAGTTAGGCAATTGATGTACGAACGACTGGAAACATGGGCACTGATATAGTCTGCCCCACGAATGAGAGCACTTACTTAACAGTTATGTTGGCAATGTGTTATGCGGTACTTAATGAATTAAAATTTGGTTTGCACCATTTTCTGCACTGCCACGATCATCTCGCGTACACTCGCACTTACACTTTACTGAAACATAGGCTCACAATTGAAATATAATACAATTACTTTCTAAAATGACACCTGTGAGCTGTCAAAACAGTGCACTCGTCATGAGAAAGACTATAACCCAATACATTGTACCAACTGTAAAAGTCAACGCATAAAAAAAACTCCCACAGCAATAACGCTGAAATTATTTATCGATTGACAAATTTACTGTGTTTCTATTGGTATGCATTACTAGGAGAGACTGGTAAGCGAAGTTCTGCATTACATATTACAAATTTTATAACCCTAATGCAACAAGTATCTATGTTTCATATAGGCCCTAATTTCAGAAAATTTTAATAGCTACTTATTGGCAATAACTGTTATCACTTTTTGAGCTTCGTGTCACAATGCAAAACAAAATTTACATTAAAAATTGTGATATAGACATCACATGTTAATTTTATGTCTAAAAATGGCTTATAATATGAAAAATATTACACAATTTTGACAGTTATTGCTCATAAATAGAGATAATGGTATATCGCTAAAATATTTTGTGCCAACATATTCTTAAAAACGCTATAGTAAATTGAAACGCATACGATTGGGTGATATACGTCTGACACAATGAACCTGCCTGCAGACCAATAACAGACATCAAATATTACAATAGCGGGATTCTTATTGGTTCAGTTAAATAGGGTAACAGCTCCAAGTACAAGCTAGAGCAAGTAATCTTCGGGTAAGGTGAACACGTGTTGAAACCCAGCAAACAGTCAAGTTTTCCCGCGATAAATCATCATCTCTACCCATAAGTAGCTGTCGAATTTTACTGAAGTTATACTAAACACAGTCTAACCACTATATTCAGTTTCATTGATCACTCTTTCGGGTGTCTAACAATATGGTGGACACAACATCCGCGTAAAAACAACCTGTATCCGTGGCTTCATGTAGGTACGTCACAACATGTCATATTCCGTAAACTCCTAACTCTATGGTCTGAAGGGTAATTCTGGTGCTGGGAGCAGAGGTTGGTCATGCTTATAGAAATGTATGAATAAACGTGAAACCACCTTTCTGTGCGTCAAATATTGGCGACCCCGTATTCGTTAATGTATCGCAACGGGATAGCTTCGTATTAAAGCCCTTAGAACACGGAAATAAGAAGCTAATCAATGTTACAAATTACACAGCGTATTTGTATTAATATTTGAGATGTTTTAATTGTTTACAGATGAATAAACACAAGTGTCCATAATCATTAAAGGCTCCAGCGTCATAAAATTACGCCCAAGAAAGCGACTTCAACTACATCACAATAAGCCATCTGCTGACCACAACCTTAAAGCAGGTATGGACACTTGTTTGAAAACTTGACAATATTGTTGACTGCTCGTTGAAGATATTGCCGCTGGCACGCTTATTTACAGTGGTCGAGGTTTAACATGATGAAGCTAGGGCCTTATTGATGTTCACTTGTTCGTAAGCTAGTTTGTGGTGGCATTCGGTGGTAGAAAATGTTAACTGAAACTAATGGTTCTTTCATTACTGGTAATCGCAAAGAAAAAAAATTACATAATAGTAAGTTCTTGTAACACTTTGCTCGTGTTCGACCAAAAAACGTGTCTCTTTTTCCTATGTTCACGTGCAAAAATCAGGCCCCCGATAAGCAGCGCGCCAGAGGCAATATCACCAGCTATTAGTTAACGAGCGAGTCAAACAAAATACGTTGGCAAACAGGCGAATGTCCAACCACGGTCGTAGAAGAACAGGTCTGGACACTTGCCTGGAAACTTGACCCCTTTGTTTGACTGCAGTTCACCAAGTTACCGAGAGTGTTGTGCGTCTTTGGCGCTGCAATTGGAGCGGTCGGGCTCAAACTACGCCCATTTTTTTCAGTATTTACATTATAAAGTAAATAAAGGATTGTGAGCGAAGGAAGTATTTCATAAATTCATAAAAAATACTTTTTGATAAATTGTTTATCCTTATAATTTAAACACTGGAAAAAAGTGGGAGGGAAGTGGGCGGGGTTTGAGCCCGACCGCCTTGATTGCAGCGCCAAAAACGCACAACACTCTCAGTAACTTGGTGAACTGCAGCCAAACAAGGGGGTCAAGTTTCCAGGCGAGTGTCCAGACCTGTTCTTCTGCGGCCGTGGTCCAGACACTTGGCTTGAAAATTGACCCTCGTATGACTGATTGGCACCACTTGCAATCTGGTGTTGTTTTAACATTGCGTAAATGGACCTACGAGAAGCAAGTTCGTGTGACAGCCGATAGGAGCTCTAGTAGTGCGAAGCTATATTCCATTGTTAAAACAACACTTCATTACTAGAGGCACTTTCAGTCATAAAGGAGTCAACTCAGTAGCATTGGTAGATAGGCTAGTGTCCAGACCTGTAACTCTAAGACCGTGGTCCAGACGTGTTCTTCCAGGGTCGTACTCGTGACAATTGTTGCCTTAATGATGGGAGTATGTACTGACCTGGAGGAAGGCGGCAGAGTCAGTCTCCTTGAGTGCCTCGATGCAGAACTGCAAGAGGCCGGTGGTGTGCTGCAGCTTGCAAGTGCACATAGACACCTGGTCCTTGAGGCTGCGCAGCTTCGCCTCTTTCTGCTGCCGTATGAAGTCCAGCAGCTGCCTCTTGCGCTCGTGGATCGCCTCTATGAGGGCGTCGCATTGCGCCGACACTACGCTCTCGAAGTCACAGCAGTTGTCCTGCAAGCACACACGTCCCGTCACCAGCAATCACTACGGAATACAGCCTGTTCATAAATTAATATTATTATAAATTATATTGTTACAATATAGATGCAAGTGATTCACATTACCGTCATATGAGATGGAGGAAGAAAGAATTATTTGATAATTACAATAAAACGCATTACGTTAGGAGAGTAGTATACAATAGTTCCTTCTGGCACTGGAGCCGGTGTGTGACGCCCCCCGCCATGTTGTGACGTCACGGCCCCGGCCGCCATGTTGGATGACGTTGACCTTTAACCGTGACCTTAGCCTTGACCTTGAGTGTCAAATTACCCTTTAAAATTTCAATAAATAAATAAATAAATAAAAATTTCAAAAATGTCTAAAAACTGTCTAAAAATTACGAAAATGTATTACCTCCATCTTGTTTCCGGACGCTATCTTGTTTCAGACCGCCATCTTGGCGTTTTTTCCGAAGCTTCCGAAAATGTTTTGATTTCGTGACGTCACAATATGGGGGGGGGGGCGGGGGGCAAACTCGGGCGGACGCGACACACCGGCTCCAGTGCCAGAAGGAACTATTATATACTACTTAGGAGCACCCTAATAAAAAATTTTATTGTGTAACGGTTAATTTGACTGGTCAACCAAGGTTGTTGATTTTGGTATTGTATACAGTCAAAGTTGGGGTTCAGTTAAAGCGGAGGCACAAAATAAAACCAATGAAGACATCGTGACTGGGAGAGAAAATATAATGCCTACAATTTGAAAACCATTTAAGGGGGATTATTCCCTAAATAAATAATGTTAAAATGAACTTGAAATTATTTATTGTGTAGTAGACATAAATGACAAGTATTGAAGAAACATAATTTTTTTTAGAAAAAAATTTTTAATACATGTTTTGACACTTTAAACGAACTTTGCATACTAATTTTGCAGCCATTACAGCAAGAATCAGAATAAAAATTTTTACTAATTACTGCATTCACTTGATAGATTAAAGTACGAAAAAGTGCGTGTTACATTCGGTTTTTTAAAATAGTTGTTTGAAACAGTTTACTGATGCATTTTACATGCTAATGTAAATGCAATTTTTCATAATTTTTTGTTATGTAATTTCAGTAGCAAATTTAGACACTTTAACCAACGATTTGAAACAAAAATACTACACCGTATCATACTGTTGCATTTAAATGAATTTTATAAGCAATAATATTGCAGTTCGTTAAACTAGTTCACGAAATTTAGACATAAAATCAAATGTATGTAACGATGTGTTAGGTTGACTACAGGTCCCCTGTGAAGTGCTTCCATCTGGCGAGAAAGACAAGAAATATTTGAACTGTACGAAAGCATGTCCCCCCTCCCTCCATCAACTTTCGGACAGGACCTGTGTCACGTACAGTTGTTAGAAGGGAGGGGAGATGGGGCGCGAGACAGCAGCACCAAGAGCGTGAGAATAAAGATTCTTGCAGCGACTGGCTGACACTGTTGCCATATCTTTCGAAGGTTGTCACAAGAACAGTACGGCCCATGTGCCTGCCAGCCGTGTAGGCAGGCCGCTGAGAATGTGAGTTGTTTAGTGTAATGCTTTCCTCTAAGGTCTCTATTATTTACATTCACTTTATTTACTACATATTTTACCGCTAAAGTAATATTTTTTAACGATATTTTTAAAGAACGTTTTAAAAAGATTAACAACAGTTAATCAGACGAAACAACAAAGCAGGAGCGTGGCATCCTGTTTGTTCCTTAATAATGATATTAGTTCACCAGGAAGAAATTTATGTATGTAATATATTTCATAAAAGTATATAATATATCACTTTTACGTAATCCGTAATGAAAAGCAAAAATTAAATCATTCATTACTTTTCGAAACACATTTATGTTTCTTTTATTTTTCGTTTACTGAGGAAATTAAACAGTAGCATAGTTCCTAAACTGAACACAAGCTGTGTTGCTAAGAGTAGTTCAAATGGGTCTATGTCAGTTCTACGACTCGTCTCTTCCCCGAACGTTTTTTTCCTCTCCCCACTACGCTGGGGGTTGTACGAGGGGGTGTTGCGGGCGGTGACACATGATGGAAGCTGTGACCAATAGGGAGGTTGTTTCTTTTTCCTTTTCTTTGACGATGCGCGCGCACACTCATACACTGTCGCGAAGAGGTGGGAACGACGAAACTACTGCGACAAAGTATTAGGAGACAAGTACCGAACTGGAGGTGTGTCGAGTGCTCGGTCGAGTCACAGTCTTCGGCTATGTTTATTCTTGAAAAGTAAGTATTTTCAAGCGGAAAGAAAGAGTTTTGTAAAAATTGCAACAAAGCCAATTTAGATAAAAGTCTCTATTTAATGCTGTTTACGACGACAAGAGAAAAAACCTGTACTTAATTATATAGTTAAAACATT
>PNEQ01006399.1:8032-36564 GCA_003012365.1 Medauroidea extradentata
TATATATATATATATATATATATATATATATATATATATATATATATATATATATATATATATATGCTGGGGGAGGGGGGAAGCAAAATAATATAGTAAAAAAAGTATCAAAATATTTTTAGAACGGTAATTATTAAAAACATCAAACATAATGTTGCAACATTTAGAATAAAAAAAAATTGTTTCAGAATTTTTTTTAGAAAATCAAAAGAAATTACTGTAATCACTTATAACAGAATATTATTATAAGTATATGAAATAAACTCTGACGTGCCTTAAAGTTTTTATCAAAGAATTGAATTTTTTAAAATATTCTTTATTATTTTGGAAAATTGAGTTTTTTATATTGACGTAAGAAATACATATTTCTACTATTTACTTAGCACTATCTGGAGTACTTAGAAAGAAAAATTTGCACGAATCTAAAGAGTCATTAAATTAAATCCACGCGAACAAAGTCGCGGGCAGTAACTAGTCAGTACCTGACATGAAAATTTCAGCAAAAAAGTCGAATGTTCATACACTTGAGAAGAGTTTTTTTCTCAACGGCATTTCACACACGTAATGACAAATAAAGGTTCCCGTATTTATATGGATCCCATTTACACAAAACACAATCAAAGCAACCATAACGTATGTAAATACAACAATTGTCACATAATTAACAACCAAAGGCAGGACAACTGCGAAGCGAAAATGAACGGAAACCCATCACCATAAACTTTACAAGGTTGCAAACATTATGTATGCTTCTAAAATTCGCTACAATTTCAAAAAGAAGTTAGGTTGAAAATTTAAATCTAAAATAATAATAAACCCACTAGGTACATTAACGTAAAAATGGATCATGTTAAAATTTCCAACGAATGTCTTGGGTTTTTGGCTTAGTTTCCTTTACTAGTAAAGTTAAGGGCGCTGCCAACCTGAAAGCCTAAACGCGAGCAAAGATAGTGATTTACATATTAAAGTATATTTGGCGGTTCTCAGTCATTTTTAATGTTATCACTTGAAAAAATTATGCATTGATAATAAGATAATATTGCTACAGAAATAAAATACCCAGAAAACATTTAGGAAATATTTTAGAATTATTTTTGATAGTGGAAATATTTATTTGTTCAGAGGTTTTAGGATATTTAAAGCAAATTCCCGAAAATATCCTACAGCGATGTGGGCATTACCGAGATGAATAAAAAAGTCAGTGTTGGTTGGACAGGTACTGGGCTACGCCGAATATAATTTAAAATGTATATATTCTTCTCTTCGCTTGCGCCAGGACTCCGATGTATACAGCGTCCTTAAAAAAATAAGTATTGGTTCATCCTCTCGCGGTGGGATATGTTCCTTAATCCGCCAAACCCCGAAATCGCTCCTCACGAAAGCAGGGATAGTTACTTAAAATAGGCAATAGCCGATTCCTTTGTCCACTTCCTGGTTTTGTGTACCTT
This sequence comes from Medauroidea extradentata, assembly GCA_003012365.1. Lineage (NCBI taxonomy): Eukaryota > Metazoa > Arthropoda > Insecta > Phasmatodea > Phasmatidae > Medauroidea > Medauroidea extradentata. The sequence continues at coordinate 9,481 of PNEQ01006399.1, forward strand.
GTCTGTAGCGAACTCGCTGACGATGAGACGATATGTCCAATAAAATGAATGCGGCAACACTGGCGGAAGGGAGGCCGCCACAGCGCGGCTGACTGGAACCACACACTGAACAGTGTTTGATATGGGCGAACTTCGCCGCTTATTGGTTTCCCAAGGATTTAAATACCAGTGCCGTGTCTGTTTGGCTCCTGTACGTCACAGCAGGTTTCCTATTGGCCTGGCTACCGGCACCCGTATTTTCAGTTTTTCAGCCATAACATTTATTCAAACTGTACTATTAAAATGTTCTCCTCGACAAGGCATAGGATATATTCTTCGTCAACTGCTTGACGTATATAATAATAGAATATTTCATTTATTTATCATGCAGAATCATTACAGGAAAATTCTTGAAATGATGATTCTGCGTGACAAATGAATGAAAGATTCTATTATTATATATGTCAAGCAGTTTACCAAGAATATAATCCTATGCTTTGGCGAAGACAAAATTTTCATAATACAATATTTGAATAAATGCTATGGCTAAAAAACTGAAAATGTAATGAAATTGCTTCAACTATTCCGCCTTAAGGTGATGGTGCGGTAGGCGTTACCGCCATGTTGCTGACCAGCGAAGCCGTTTTGCTGGCGTGCTTGCCGTCATATCGACTTCTGTATTCCTAGATACTATGTGCTGCAGCGACGTCCCGCCAGTCTCACAAGCCGAGAACTGCGGACTGAACGGAAGTGCGATGCTGCGTGCTGATTGGAGCACGTGCATCAACATGCCGTGACGTGATGTGATGTGACGTGACTGGCAGCCAGCGCTGATAATGCACATTTTGTGACGTGAGGATCAGTGCAGGCTCACACACTCGGGAGGATCCGGAGTAGATTCACTGCCCTGCTTCCTGATTACTGTTACCCGTTGTTTCCCTACATCGCTCAGGGCGAATGATTATTCTTCCAATTACCTCGGTACCGGTGATACCTTGAGGGCGTCGCCTACCCGCGCGTGAGAGGCTCAAAAGCGACGGAGCAGTAAGGTCGACCATGAAGCGCGCATCAAATGCCGCGTCGCCTCAACGAGCCAAGCGCTGAACTATCGTGCAAGCTTCCCGCCGAACGGTTTTACTATGGGACATTAAGCGGTGAACATATAATTTTATTGGTGGAAAGTCTGCAACTAAGTTCAGTGCAGGTCGCAATCTGAGTTTCACATACATCCGGTTAGTACATTTTGAAGTACGGAAGACTGAAAAGGCCGTTTTAAGCCATGTTGGAGGGCTTGGAAACAGTGTGTTTAATGAGCGTGGTGTCTTAACAATGAGGTTCCGACCTTGTCTGATTTTGTTTTCTTTTCGTACGTTGGCACAATGGGCACACGTGGAATATTTTCTTAGAAAAAACCTGTTTACGAACTCACTGCAACGCATTTGAAGCGTGGGGTAGGCGGCCGCCTTAAGAGTGTTTGTATATGAATAAAGCTAAACTCACCATTTAAAATATACGACTTTTCGAAAGTCTATACGGACAAAATACAAAAGAAACCTATATCATAATATTAGCAAATTTATAAGTAAACACTTATCGAGAATGTTATGCCACATTACTAGAAAAAAAAATTTGCTCAGAAAGATGGTAAAACCTATTTTTCTCAGTGTTTTACCCCCTTCAAACAGGCTTCGAGAAACCTACAATTGTATCTTACGCTTTTACCTCTGAATTATTTACCATGCCCTCTTAAAGAAACCGCCTGGCTGGCGCTCGAACTGTGCGAGGCGTGTTCGGTGTTATGTTTTATCTCAGATACCAGTAAACATATGTCTACAAAGCTTATACGAAAAGAAAACACACTTCAGAATACCTGTGAAAATGACTTTTAAGGTAGCATGCGCATTGGAAGCACCATTTTAAATCCCTTAATCTGGGCTAAAAACCGCTTTTTCACACAGTTATTTCTCAAGATATACGCAATGAATTAATGCAATTAAAGTCCACAAAAACACTGAACTATGCTACAGTGAAGGGTTCGACAAAACGATACAATCACCGCTTAAGGGTATGGGCCCGAGTTTCTTCGCATTTAACGACAATTATTATATAAAACATAAATGGGAGCCAATATCGTAAAATCGCTTCGTAACTTTGTTATGACTGATTTAAACTGCATACTCTAATTTTGTCGAGTCAGAAGACCGCAAAATAGTTGCTAATTAGTTGATTAACGAAATTTCCTTTTAATTGATAAATTAGCTATTCTCACCATACAGTTTGTCTCGGAAAATTACATTGCATAGTAAAACCAATTTGCAAAAAAGTTACGAAGCAATTTTACGATATTGACTCTCGTATCGATTTAAAAAAATAATTTCTCTCTAAAGCCGAGAAACTCGGGCCCACAGTAAAAACGTTACGGCGATAACACCGCACGCTCATTTGCTCACAGCACCACAACGATTTTCGCCTCACACAACCGAGCCCTTCACCTGGCGGCCGCCTTTAAGAGGGAATGGTACATACTGCAACGCTAAAAGCATTAGTTTAAAATTGTAGGTTTCTCGAAGCCAAACCAGCTTTTCCTTACTGCCGTACTTCTTAATATACTTACCGGACGCGCAGAATCGTTCACTAATGAAAATATATGGCCAAGTAATTACGTGCCCAAAAATACTTTAGAGAAATATTTTCGTCAGCCCTCGACATCGAAGCCTTTGGCGCTGGGAAGGGGTGGCATGAAACGAGTTGGACTGAGAGATTTTGGTCAGCGCTTAACATCGAGGTCTTTAGCGCTGGTGAGGGGAGACATGAGGTGAGTATGGAGCAGCACCTGAATGAAAGGGCGGAGGAAACGGGAGATACTCGAAAAAAAAACCGCCGGCTATCGGCATCGTCCAGCACGATTCCCATTTACGAAAATACGGGGACCGACCCCGCCGGGAATCGAACTCGGATCGCCTTGGTGGGAGGAGAATGGTCTGACCATTCAGCCACCGCGGCCCCTAGAATGAAAAGGCGGCGTGAAAGGGCGGGAGACACGGGAGATCCCCGATAAAATCACGTAATATAATTTAACATGTAAATCTCTATACTTGCTCACGGCAGGACTCCGAGGTAGGTAACACTGATCTACTTCCCTTGACATATTTACAGACGTGTATTATTTACTTAAGATAACATGTTTTCTGGAAGCAATGCCAAGACATGCGAGGTTCTGCAGACATGAAAGAGTCGTGCAGCAGGCAGAGACGAGTGTACAAAGGGACGTTGCTCGCGGGCAGCAGCCGGGGCTGGTAAGTGTTTGTTGACTCTCGCTCGCGGGGCGCTATGTATAGGCTACATACTGGCGGCAAGAAGCACTAGCATGGCTCGTGTCAACCCACCATGTGGCCATTGTCCATCCCCGCGGCTTTGTTTACCCGCGTGCCTGTCATAACACAGGATGTTTGGCAACGTCGCGGCGCCCGCCGATATGGCCATTCTGCGAGCAGGGCGCCGCTCCTGTCCCTACAACCTACCTTCCCCTCACCGCACACCTGACATGTTTATGTCACGAGGTTTACCTGGGCAGGGCTAAACTTCAACCTGAGACGTGCAAAAAGTAACCCGAGCAGAGTTTTTAAACGTCCAGTAAGTCACGAGAGCAGTTTCTGGATCGACTCACAAGTGTAAATTTCCCGCTTTGATGTATAGGAATGTTTAGTAAGTAAGAATGACAACATTTTTAAGGAACCGTCACATGTAGGTATACTGGTGTTGCCAAATTTGTTTATAAGTGTGCCGCACAGTAAGTTCGAACTTTTATAAATTCACGTTTTGACAATAATTATTTAAAACAAATCACCTTCTGTTACTTTATTTAAACAATTGTACGGAACTAAACGCAATGTTGCCAGTGCCATTTTGCAACAGTTGCGTTTCTAAAAGGTTAAAGTTACAGTTTATTACCTATAGTAACAATGCTCAATAGTTTCTCTGTTTACATGCTGAAGCATGGTAACTGACCTATACTGTGTCTGACTAAAAACTTTCATTGCTGTTTATTTTTTATACAGTTTGGTTAACTGGAAAGTGACGTAGGCTGCTGTAAGCAGACGACATACACCAAGTGGCGCAAAAAAAATTTTCAAAACATTACGTATAGCAAAAACCACTGTGAAGTGAAAACTGTGCACACTGTGTTCGAAATATCGAAGACAGAAATAAGCACGAAAAGAATTATACATGAAATATACATAAAATAACGTAAACTAACATGCTTGCTGGCGAGGCTGTTTAACCACTTTCAGTTCCCGCCATCGTAATACACTGAACAGTATGCAGGCGTTGAAACACGATCTACTGAAGGAGGAAATATCGTCACGTGACAGATAAAACCTACCAGACTCCAGCACAATACTTAAACAAAAACGTCTCTGAACCAAAAACAAATAAATAACGTATCAGGAGGGTACACAAGAGCAAAGGTACTGCACCTCGGATACAGACGTATCGCTGGGTGCCAGTAGGCATCTGCATACCCCGGAGGACGACATGGAATGAGGCATGTAATTGAGTTACTGATCAAAAATTTAACAGTATTTCAAAAAAAGAGTGGGATGCTTGAATAAGCTGACTTAAATTTTATATAGCTAGCTATTCGTAAAGCTAGAGTCATTATGAAAAGCAAACATAAAGCATCCCAAGTTTTTTATATTAAAGTAAATTTTTGGTCAATGAATTTAGTCATATTTTACGCTTTTTTTTTTTTTTTTTTTTTAACTGTGGGCCATTCTATTTTTGTTAAACAAAATGTTTATATTTTAAGATTAGTTCAACTTTTTAGTTTATACTGCTGGAAAAGCGTGTTTCTTTTAGTTTTTTAAAATGCTATTGTAATATATATAAAATTAAAGATATAAGTAATTATTTCAAAATGGTTTTTGAAATATATTTATTTTTTTTGTCGCAACCAAATAGCACTTTATAGCGGCTAAGAATACTAGGTCATGGCTATGAAAATATTGTATTGCCATCGATGTGCAAAATTTCAAATAATGCGGACATACAGAAGTGGGTGACCATTACTTCCATACATACAGGGGTGAAGCCAACAAAAGCGTGTTAAAAAAAACGAATATTCACTAATTACTGGTGTTTTTTCTTTCAATGATTCCGGATGAAGTCGTTTCAATCAATAAAATCAGTTTAACCTCAGTAATAATCACTGGATATTCACTGATTCAGATTGCCAGTGCACTGAGTATTACAACCAGTACAACATTGGCCTAAAAGAAAGAAAAAAATTAACAATACAGGACTCAAAATCTAGCAAAGGAAAATATCCTTTCAGCATCGTGAGTGGACGGCGCAGACTTCCACAGAGCACATAATGTGCACAGTTATACTGTGGACGTAAGCTTAATGACATCAGCAAGAATGACCTTGACAGGAAATGAAACTGCAGACACGAAGTTCACAGGAATGATATCATGACTGCAGTGTTGCTGTATACGTGCGCTAGTCCTGCAGTAGAGTCTATACGCGGTGGCTCAAAAATGTATACACTGTTTACAAGCTAACAACACGCAAGTGAAATGACAAAAATTGTTTCTTAAGGCCACAGTCTAGTTTAGTGTTCGGATAATTGAAGTTAGGCTAGGTGTTCAAAGTGTTGATGATTAGTATCCGTACACAGGCGATGCCGCCGAACGGCTGCACGAACTACAGGCTTCAACGTATCCAGTGTGCTATATACACAGGAACTTTCGATGGATGCTGACAGCTCACGTTGCTTTTGTAGGTAAACAACGTTCTTGAAGGTGTTGAGAACGTGCTGGATACTCAACAAACCCTTTTCAACCAATCCATCATTCGGGTAAGTTTTCATACAGAAAAGGTATGTCAAGGTGATGGTAGCAGGCTGTGACACAATCTGGAATAAAATCACTCATCACCATGCAGGTCTTCGAGAGCAGGCAAAATAAATGTCGCAAGCTTCTGCAGGTACACCTCCCCCGTACTTCAGCCCTTGTATACGTGTGTCAGTCAGGCAGCAAGCGCAGGCGTCGACACCGAGGGGGAGGGGGGCAGATAGGGGCCCCGCGACCAAAACGGGCCTGGCGGCTGTCGAATTTTCAAATATGTTTAACATTAACATGCATCTTTACATAATCACACATAAATTGTCTTATTTATCAAACCGAGCGAAGTGGCGCAACGGAAACACGTTGCAATCGCATTCGGGAGGGCCCGGGTTCGATCCCCAGCTCCGGTAAACCTGATTTCGGTTTTCCATGGTTTCCCAAAATTGCTCCAGGAGAATGTTGGTATGGTTCCTTAACAAAGGCCATGGCCGACTCCTCTCTCAGCTCCTGTCCTTGTGTAAAGTTGTGTCTCACCGTCTCTAATGATCTCGCCGTCGACGTGACTTAATGCCCACTTGCCTTGCCTTATTGTAAATATTGTTTAACTTGAACATAGTTGAACATAATGGAAATGCAAAATTAAAAAAGGGGTGTATTTGTGTTTATGGGATGGTCTGAGTCCCCGAAGACATGCTTGCATATTGCCCGATAATCCTGTAGATGGTCCTGAACAAATGTCTTTACAATGCGGCCTTCTTCCCATAACATTCTCGACAGGTACACTCACTCCCGGAAAAGAGGTCACCATCCCTCCCCGCGAAAAGCCACAGGCTCCCCAACAAGTACTAGACACATTAAAAAATAACAGACTCCGCCGACCGCTCGGCCCATGGCGAAGAATAGTTACATCTTCGCCGCGAAGAGAGAGCCACTGCATCCTGGAAAAAAAGACGATTTAGTGATAGAGAGAGAGAGAGAGAGAGATAGAGAGAGAGCGGAGAAAGGAAGTTGGTCAGCTCTCCCTCCTAGCAGCGTGTTTGTTTATAGTCTAGGAATCAATTTTCCTCACCCCTTCAAAAACACCGTGGAGTTCGCAAGGAGGTAAGTTGCGGGTAGCAAAGCAGGCACCGCGCGGGCATGTCTGTACGAAGCAAGTTCTTTTACTCCGAGAGCCATGGCGTGAGCTTCGATACGGATTTTATGTTCAATTATAATTGGCGGTGCTCAGTCATTTTTAACGATATCGTTTTTAAACAAGAACAATTTTTCTGCAATAACACAAAAAAACTGTTGGGAAAAAATGTATGGCCCTATATGGGTCGATTGCACAGTCATGCTGAGTAAAATGTACGGCCTCTCTGAGTGAAATGTGAGAAATTTTCACTGCAGAGATAAAACATTAGTGAAATCTAAGGAAAAACTGAGGACTTCTCAAGATGTTGTCAGACCTTTCTTAACATTTTCTCAAGCTGCAAATCAATCATGGCGGCCGTAAATGGAGGTTAGGATGCCACATGGGTGAAAATAATATTTTTTTTTTTAGTTAATTGGCAATATTTTAGACGAGGAACATAACCATGATGTGGCGGAAATACTACATTGGTATTTACCACATGATTTATATTCGTTGTACATTTTTGTACGAAAGTTATGTCGTATTTTAATAGCACTTTTGTTTTCAAACTGAATGGTTACGATACCATTTTATAAACAAATTCAACCACGCATATTTATAATTTTTTTTTGCATTTTTTTAACTTTACAGTTGTCAAATCGCCGTCATGTGAGTTTCCTACGTTATAAATGGAAAATAATATACATTTTAGCTACATTCGCAAGCCCATGCATGCATTTTCTCGCGAATATTGTGATAAAACTTCACCTTAACTGAGATATCTCAGTTTCTTTGACTGCGATGCAAACGAAAAATTCTCAGATTTTACTCAAGTTCTCCTTAGTTTCACCTTTACCTCAAGACTTTACTCAGATGACTCTGCAATCGACCTTAAATATATGGAATTTTTTTCGTAATGAAAGTAAGTATTGGTTTGATGCAACACCAACGCCTAAACCTGGCAGTCACAGATGCTGCGATGTGTGGAATCTGTGATACCATATTTTCAACGTTTGGTCACCAATTTTAAGACGATTCCCGACTATTTCGACCCCAAGTGTCTTATATCAAATTTCTTGTCTCAGTGTCGGCTATCTCGCTACAGGATGTTTTAAACGTCATTATTTAACATCCTGGATACACGACGCGTCTGTAACTAGGCGAATGATTTCTAAACAGAGAACCATATGTAATGAAAAGAAAAACAGCAAGTTTTCATCAATACTGTATACTGACGTACGATGTTCTACACCAGCGTTCCCAGACAGTAGGCGGATAAATAGCCTGGGGTTCAGTTCCCACAGGAGCAGGTTTTAACAACTACTCTCGACCACTCCTCGTTGTTATTATAATAATGATGTTTATTCATTTACGCGCCAAGGTCAACCGAAGATTTAATCTAATGGAAGAGGTATTGGTAAGACAGATCTACAGAAAAACTGCAGCGCTATTTACCTGGAATGTGGTTGTAAAACCACGTGGGAAAATCCGGTAGTTATTGAACCCACGATATCCGAAAGGCGCGCTCCGTATGCAACTGCATGACTAAACGCTTGGCGGTGAAAATATACACATAACTGAAACATCAAAGTGTTAAGTCCGCAGCATACATCGGAGCCTTGACAACAAGGATGGGAATTTACACGTTGCATTATATTCGGTGGGTCACAATCACGTATTCTGATACTCTTTTGGACAAAAAACCCTTTCATGTATTAAGAGGAAAATATTGCTACAGGAATAAGGTATAGGCGGTTCACGGTAAAGTGAGAACTCTTGAAGAACATCTTGTCAAAAAATAATAATTTTAAAATATTATATATTGTGATCTTAGTCGTTAACTTTCGTGTACGGTATAATCTACATTATTTTATTGTTACATATGTTGCTTTGTTTACCTAAAAAAAGTGACAGAAAAGTATAAATTACCTGAACAAAAGGAACTATGGTTTCAAAAGCCCTCACTTTATCCTGAACATCGTATAAGGTAATGTTAGTGGGCTTTATATCTCGTCGACAGCGAGGTCATAGAGATCGTGACACAACTTGACACAGTGAGAGGAGCTGAGAGAGCGTTCGGTCGTAGCCTTTGTTAAGAAACCATCCCAGCTTTCGTCTGAAGCGATTTCGGGAAACTACGAGATACCTAAATCAGGATTACCGGAGCCGGGATCGAACCTGGGTCCTCCCGAATGAGAACCAAACGTGTTACCGTTGCGCCACCTCGCGCCGTTACAGGAATAAAAATGTGGGGAAAAGTTATGGGGTGTTTAAAAGTGTCCTCTGAGAAAGATAAGTATATATGTTTATAGTATTCAGGTTATTGTAAAAAAATTAACAACCTTGCAGATCCCGTAAGAATGTTAACCACGCCGAGATGAACAAAAAAATCATTTCTTCCATACATAATTTAACACGTGATACCCTACCCTTGCTCTTGACAGGGACTTTGCAGCACTCTTAACATAAATGTATATAAACAATTCAATACGCAGAGCACACACCAAGCCATCCATTTTGGGGTCATAGGTCTATTTAAATTATTCAGCGAAAAAATTCGAAATAAATGAGGTTTCAAAAAGCGATGCGGAATTGCGTGTCGTGAACCAACACACACAAAAAAGCGCGGGCTTGCTGAAACATTCTGTGCCTCGCTGCTGAAAGATGACGCACTCCAAGGACTACACGAATATTAATAGTCCACGAAGAGATGAAAATAAGTGGGAAAAAACAGTAAAGAACCAGATGAGAATATGAGACGCCCTCCTTGATGGCTATTCGCGGCGATAAATGGAAAAAATGTGTTGGGAGAGTCCCGAGCGATGGTTTTTGTCGTTTTTCCAACACTGCGCTGCGCCACTAGAACAGCAAAGCTCATTGACTGAGAAACTCGTACAGCGAATATATGAACGTTACTTTTTGAGTTTGCGTACCACACCACTACTTATGTATAGTCTATCCCACGTAAGAGTGAATTTTTGACAGTTTGCGAGTGTAGTTTCAAAAATTAAATCTACTCTATATTACGAAAGTTTGTTTGTTCGTCTTTCTATGCCATCCATTTGTTTGCGATGAAACTTTGGTGTGCTGTTGTGCGTGTGCCTGCGAATGTTTCTGCAAAAAAAAAAAAACTGGGGATGGTGAAAAACGGGGGAGAGGGGCAGAATGGCGTACCCAAAAAAATTTAATAGTCATTGCAACGCATGCCGAGACAACAAATCTATAATGTTTTCCTCGTGAACCCATGTTTCAGTAAAGCGCATGTGCGTGCGACAGAGAAATAATCAGGGCATAAAACAAATGGTGATTCATTAAGTACCACATAGAACAATGTCAACATAACTGTCAGATAAGCGCACTTGTTCCTCAGATATTCTATTGAAAGACAGTCGTTCTTGGCTCGGTTTAGAGTCGGCATATTGAATTTTATTACTTTCCGCTATTTTAAAATTCTTAAAAGAAAAATGTAAAATCAATTACTAAACCGAAAATTCTATTCACTTTGCGCTAAAGTACAAACATGGAAATTGAGTTAGTGATGTATACTAGTTAGGTCGCTATCAGTCAGGCAAATTATGAATATACAATAATTTGCCACACAGACTGCGGCGTAATTATAAGTTAACAGCTAAATCGCAATGCCTGTACTGTAGCGGGAGGTAAATAGAATTTGCGTATAGTCACATATTTAACATTATTCTCATTAGCATTTTAAAATTCAATATGGCTACTGAAACCGAGCGTTAACGTCTTGTCGACAGTGAAGTCATTATAGAGACGGAAGTAGTAGTTTGGAGAGACAGGAAACTGGTGAGGAATCGGCCGTGGCCTTTAGTTAGGAACCACCCAGGGTGATTTCGGAAAACCTTGGAAAAGCGAAATCAGATTGGCCGGGCCAGGAATCTAAGTGTGGTCCTTCCGAATGCGAAGTAAGTATCTTACCCCTGCATCATTTCGCTCGGTACTTAGCATTCACTCGCTGCGAAAACAGTGGAAAAGGCAACATTTGGGCAGGAACCCAGGGTAGCACCACGACTAACACTCGGAGAAAAAAAGTTGGTATAGGCTGTTCACAATAAACTGAGCACTCAGTAAAACTTGTAATTAATTTTAAAAAGTTTCATTGGGCCAATATACGTTAACTTTTGAGAGTGTTGACATGTTTACACTGGTTTTTAGTTACATGGAAGTTTTTATACTAAAAATAGTGAAGAAGGCTGCAAAATGGCTGAAAGAAAACCTTATGCAGTGCTCACTTTATCGTGAACGGCCTATAAAATGAGTAACGACAAGGAATGACTACTGTAAAAAAACTTCCTTAAATGTTCAGGAAGTTATTATCCCAGACGCAGTATGGGACAGTTACCATACTTCCGTCTTGTAAATATGAAAACTTTCACAAATGTTACAATACAAGTCTCGTAACTTTAGTATGCATTTGACTGTTTTATAATTAGGTTTAGGAGTGTTTCCATGGATGTCTGGGAAACTATTCTACCATACCTACTTTCTTAGCGCTCCTATATGCACGTCTGGTACATTTACAAACTATTTTTTACAGTGAGAGTCACGATTTTGGTGGCGAAAAGATTTTTACGCAATTTTGTTCCAATTACTACTTATGTGCACATCTGCAGCTATGTTTCCTAGTCAGTGATTTCACGTTTACCTCTCACTTGTATTAGAGTCTTATAGGCAAATCACAAACATATGGTATCGCAATTACATTATTATGATTGGTGCAGACATGTGCGAGATGTGTCTGAAGGAAGATATGCTGCCAATAAGCACGGCGCAGAACTGCAGATGAACACGTAAGGCACTGAAACAAAATTGTGCCAAAATATTGGTCACAAACTCGTGACCCTACTAATAATGACTTAGAGACATGGGAATTTCGCGTTATTTTCTAGCTACACACTAGACTGCAAACTGTTATTCGCTCGCTCGGCGTTACGTGGCTTGCAAAGAAGGTAACTTTTGACCAATAATTAAAAATTTCACGGTAAAGTAACCTATTGCATGTCAAGCAGTCAAATACGAAAATGACATCACATAAGATCCGGTGGCTAATGAAATCACAGATTGTGTTCAACACCGTACAGGCGTGTGAAGTCTATAGTCTTGTTTCTAAACAATAACGCGAATTTTGTATGTGTCTACTAATCACACAACTGTAATTCAAATTGCATTTGTATACAAACAGATATTACCGTCCCAGCACAACAAAATGGTTGCATCGTCCCGAATTACGTTAGGTTCAATCATAAACACCCTTTATGTCGGCCTTGTATTATCACTGCTATATTTAACGACACGTGTTCTTTGTTACATAGATCGCCCGCTCTCTACACGTAAACAGCCTCTTCCACGTTGACTTCACATGGAGCAGCAGCTAAAACTTATCGCCATATATATCATGATTGGGTTCAACTACACTACGCTTGCTATAACTTCGCCACTTCCTACCGGCGATGCAGTGGTCAAACCACTCGCCTCCCGCAACGGCTATCTGGGCTCGATTCCCGGTGGGGGTTGATCCCGATTTTTTGCTTGCAGAAAACGTGGCGGACGTTGTCATTGGCCGGCTGTTTTATTCTAGGTGCTCCCGTCTCCCCCCACCTTTCCAATTCCGTCACTTCTCTAGTGCAGGGCCTCATTTCATGCCAACCTTCTAGGTTTTGTAGACGCCTACAGGCGCCCAATACATAAGCATGAGATTAGCCACCCTTAGCAAATTATTAGCCCCCTTTAAAGGATCTATGAACCTACTACGAACTCTGGGGATCTCACAAGAATAAACGGGCTTATAACTCTCCCTACAATGTGAAGAAGGGTGTCATACGTGGGGAGTGGTAACCTGCACCATAAGTAGAGATGATGATTTATCGCGGAAAAAACTTAACTATTTGCTGGATTCCAACGCACGTTTATAGCTTACCAGGAGATTACTGGCTTTCGCTTGTACGTGAAGCTGTTACCCTATTTGAATGAGTCAATAAGAATCCCGCTACTGTAATATTTGATGCCTGTTATTGGTTTGCAGACAGTTACAATGTGACAGACGTACATCGCCCCATCATATGGGTTGCAATTGACTACAGTGTTTTCAAGGGTATGTAGGCACAAAACATTCTCGCGATATACCATTATTAGGGTCATGATTTTGTCGCGAAAAGATTTTTGCCCCACTTTGTTTCAGTGACTCACGTGCACATCGGCAGTTCTGTTTCAAGGTTATTGGCAGCGTGTCTTTGTTCAGACACGTTTCTCATATGACTTTACCAATAAGAATAAGATTATTGTGAGTCTGTACGTCTATAATTTGCCAAGGCCAGTGAGAGTAAAATCATCCAACCACAGACGATGTAGCAAAGCTGCAGGTGTGCACATGACGCATCGAAACCAAATGTTGCAAAAATATTTTCGCCATAAAATCGTGGCTCTAACCATTATCTCTAACCATAAGATATATCTATGTCTATGACCACGTGTACGTGAGAAAGAGATGTCGAGACGCAGATGGCGTCGCACTTCCAGACAGGTCGCGGCTACCACGGAAGCTGGCTGGAGCATTACAAGGGGAGGACAGGAGGAAAGGAAGGGGGAAGAGGTAAGAGGGACGTACCAGCCACCTTCCACTCCACATGTGAAAGTGAGGGACGGGACAGGAGAAGGCCACGCCATTAATAACGCAGTTGTGCAATGTCGCAGCATGAAGGGGCATGACGCGGGGCAGCAGTGGATATACGGTTATGTCACATCCGGTCCGGCTGCCTGCTTGGGCAACGCAGGCACGGCGCCCCCCGCTAATCCACGCAGACAGACCCCAGCACGTGGATGCTGGCAGTGACGACCGTCCATTCATACACTGTGCCTTCGTTCATTCATGAGTGTCCCCTCCTCCTTCTACCCATATCCCGTCAGTCACCACCAACCTACTGCACGCAGCGTCTCACACTTTCCATTCCCTCAAAGAACTCTTTCGTTCCGTAGTTGCCTCAGTCGAGATGTGAAGTAAGGAAAGCCAGCAGCGATGCAGTTTTTTTGCTGTTTTTAAGGGGTATTGATCCCTACCACCTTGGATTTATCTGTTTCATCTCGAGAACTTCTGTTCCAGTCAATGTATCAAAATTTTTGTCACGACAAGGCATAGATACAAACTCAATCGATTTTCTGTAATTACTGGAACCATAATATAATCATTATTTTGCAACGAGAAACAGCTGAAAAGGAAAAATTGCTATATTTACGGGAGCGACTACAGAGGCCGCAACATTAACAGAAACAATGCCATATGGATTCCAAAAAGTGAATGAAACAATAAACTATGCCTTGTCAGCGTGAATAAAGTAAAACAATGTGTTTATTCCCTGATTTATAAGAAAAACCGTAAAACCGACCTGACATGGATTAATCCCCCTTAAATAATCTGTGTTTCGACATTTAGCGTGTAGTCTTTTGCTAATTTTTAACATCGCCCAGAAAATTACAAGCCTGCAAACGAACGCAGAATTAACGATATGAGACAAGAGAGAATTCCCTGAATTTTCTCTGATTTTCTTCATAGAAAACCAAAAATTTTCCTGATTTTTACAAATATGAAAAGATTTTCTTATTCCAGAACATACATTTCCATTTTCACCAATGCACGAAATTATCAGTGATTGAAGTCTAAATAAATTGGTAAGGTAGAAGCTCAATTGTAGCCACGGCAGCCTATCCAATGAGAGTAGTTCAATAAAAACCAAATTTTCAATTAACGCTTCGGTAACTTATTCTAGATATAATAAATTTAAAAACTAACTATGTTAGTTGGTTTCCTTTTGCATAAAATGCGTCCACTTAAGTACGACGTGTACAACTGATTAATAAAAATGGAATAATTTTACAAACAAACTAAAAAAATGCCAATATTCCCACCGATATATCAAATACGCGCTGCGAATACACGCAATAAAATACACACGTGACTGAACTGGGACGCGTCTTTTACGCCGAACAATAACAGTACATAACGCGCGACACAGCTTCATGACAAGGTTGCAGGATAACCCCAAGAGTCAGTAAAATTATCATTAAAGATAACTGAAAATTAAAAAAAAAAATATTTCTTTACATAATTATTTTTCTAGAAAATACATACAAGACGCATATAGAAATTTATGGCGCAGATTTATTTATGTACACCTGAAAAAAATTTCGAAAATATTTACTAATTATTCATCTGAAGTACTGTACAAAACATAAAAACCAGCTCAAACCAATATGGCGGCAGAAGCTAGTACACTGCAACAACCAACAACAAGTGAGCAACCTCGTGTACTTGTCAAGGATATAGAGCTTTAGTGTACTATACTAAGAATACGGACAACGTTAATATATACTTGGTGACGTCACTGGTGGTGCCGAGTACGGATGTGTGTATACTTGAAGAGAATTCTGATAGAGCCTAAATCGACACTGAAGCGCACAGCGTGCAATGTGCGTGCAAACTTACACAAGGCTATCATTCACGTTAAAATATAAAGTTTAATATCCATGCTCGGCTCCAATATGAGCACCCATGACAGTTGGAGAGCGAAATTTGGATTGTGTGAGATAATATGAAGAACATCAGCGTAAAAAATGCACGGTGATTACCAGAGGCCTGATAACTCCAGTTGTCTCGTAAAACACTTGAGTACAATGTAAAATACCTCTAGCTTTCAGCCATTGCATAGTGTTACATATGTAACCGCTTCACATAAGATTGGTAGCTTATGTCGTTCCCTGAAATTTTGTTATTGGCTGCTCCAGGGTGAGCTATAAAACTGAAGACCAGTAGCAGAAGCTAATAAAAGCTTTGCGCGCCGAACTAAAAATGTTTACCAAATATTTGTTTGAATATGGCGAAGTAAAAAACAAACTGAACCTTGAGTGAAGTAAAAGAAAAAATTTACACTGAAATTAGATATGGGCCCTACGCTAAAATATTTTTTAACACACAACGAAGTCTCTCTGTAAAAAAAAAAAAAAAAAAAAACTGCCCTACATGAAGAAAATGATCATTATTTACAGATTTTTTTAAACATACAAAGGAATTTTACGGTGTGTTTTAAAATATTTTAGCAGTCGATAGTATCTTATTTCAGTGTAAAGTATTTCATTACAGTAAGAAAATGTTGGCTTTTATTACTTGTATGCTAGCATAACTTGCAAATTTTGACTTAAATATGCGCTACGGGAAGATTGTGAAAGTAAAAAAAATTTTGAAGTAGAAAATGTAGTCAGAAGTAATGTCTTTAAAATTAACACTATCTAGTACAGATATAAAATTATGTATTCTTACCACATTGAACATCCTTAAGTAAACAACTGAGGAGTGTTTGTGGGAAACGATATAAGTGCCAGAAAATCACATTTTGAGGTTTTCCATTGAAATAATAATTCATGTATAATTATTATCTATCCTGTTGCTAGTACTATAGGAAGTGATATATGTGCCAATATTGGGTTTTTATCTGAAATGAACGTCCTTTATTTTGCACTTGGTGTAACTCCGTAACTGTTGACATGGAGAATGATACAAGTGCCGTTTGAAGTAACATTTTTTTTTTTTTAATTTTTTCTGTAACAATTATTTTCACACATACAATACTGTAAATAAATGAACCACAGCATTCGAATTATAAAATTATTTGTGGCAGGCTTTATTTTATTTTTTTATTGCCTGAAAAACTTAATATTTGGCACTTACATTGTTTCCCACAAACACTCCTCAACTATGTTTTGCAATGATATCCACAGACTAAATAATTTTCCTGCAACACACTATCATCTAAGTAAAAGCAAATCGAAATGTAGTACCGTTTTTTGTATTATTATCACATTTTCTTATTTAAATTACTGAAATAGATTGAAGGCAGACCTAACATGAGGGTCGAACACAGAACCTCCGTAACTCGATCAGTCGTGCGAACATTGGTATAACATTCAAGAATTTCGAAACGAAGAGAAAATATAAGTTAAAGAAGATATTACAGCAGCTACAGGGTAATGAGAAATTTACTCAGTTGGCGAAAATACCTTAACCCAAGCTCGCCAATCCGTCTATCGTTATATAGACTTAACTTACAGTAAGGATACCATTATGAATTTTATATTTTAATAGGTTTCGAAATATGTGCACAAGTATGTACGCTATCCCATAATTCAGTACCATATATTTAACAGTAGCGCAGAAGGTTCAGAAAGACATTAAGTTTATTTTTAGGATGGCGGGGGGGAATGTAGACATTCATCACACAATGTGTCCGCTCTCTTGACCTTGCATTTTTTTTAATTCGCTACCCCCACCCATGTTTTCAATAAATCATAACTGGATTCGTGACTGCACTTGACAATTGAAATTAAACACATTTTAATTTAAGAGTAAAACATAACACAAGTTGATGTTTGTAAATTTATAATTTACACACTAACATCGTTGTTTCCCGGTAAACCACGAGTAGGAAATACTTTTCATTGAACAGCGTACTAAAATCAGATGACACATTTTTTTTTAATATAGAGGCATGCTGTACCGTAAATTAAAAGTATACACGAGATAAAGCACAATTAATGCAATTAATGATTTCACGTTTACAATTGGGTAAGTATAATTTCAGGTATATTTAGTAAAATGGCAGTATTGTCTCGGCCACCGTGGCGGGAACAAAGCTTTTCCGTAGTACACAGTCTGGCCGCTAGGTGTCAGCAGCTGATAGGCAGGGCCCGGGACCGCCCCATCTCCCTCGCACACAGGATATGACGTCACCTCATTCGCTTCCTGCCTACCGGTCACGCAGTAAACGACGCCTGCTTAGTCTTGTGTGTCCTGCCAGAATGTAAATAAACCAGCACGCGTCCTGGCTGTTTCCTGCGAATAGTAACCCCGTTTGCGTGCCTGCGCACTGAAAAAAAGCGATGCCCCGTCGCCCGCCACACTTGAACTCGGCCGTGGTACATAGAAACAAGGGAGTCGAGGAGGCTTTGACGTCAACGCATCTGCACTCAATGGACATGTTTACCGCACAGTTAAAATGACTTGAGTCTTTCACGTCACTCAGTCTGGATGAAAGGAGTTAAATTTGTTGGGTCGTAAGATAGAACCGAAAACCTACCGGGAAACAGGGGAATACCCAGGATTTCTTTAAGAGGGAGTGGGATTGGTATACGTCTGAATTACTTTCATATATATTATTAAACACAGCCAATAAAGAGAACACTCTTAAAGATCGTCTTGATTAGAATAATAATTTTAGTAACATATTTATTATGACCTAAGACGTTAACTTTAGGGTACAGTATCCTCCATAAATTTTGATTATTCATTCGGATGGTATGTTTGTATTATTTCATTTCATTTATTTACCCACGTATAATTCAGCCATGAGCCGGTTTGCAACAAATACGTGTTACAGTGCATCAGATAATTTACATTTGCAAAGATATAAATAAAAAAAATATCAAGTGATAACATTTGCCTTAAAGAAATAAATAAATCAAAGGACAAAATTTGCCTTCAACTTAACCATAACAAAAATTGTCTTAAGAAAAAAAATTGAATTACATAAACAAAAAAATATTACAAATACATACATTACAAATATTAACATTACAACCGTTTCAACGAGTCTATGTCATCTAAATACAGAGTTGACCTTTAGCCTATTCTATTCCGAAGTTACATATTTGACCCTGAAGTTATTTACTATTACAAGATTACAGAAAAAAACATTGAATTACCAAAACCTGAAGATATTTACAAATACAAGATTTTCACCATTTGCATGACATCAGTGATATTTAGTTATCAACAATTTTGTATGCAGCGTTCTCCTCCATTCCATTTAGCAGTTACATGTAAGCTGAGATAAGTACAATTACTATTTTCTTATGTGGCAGAACAGCAATTTCGAACATTATCTCCTATTGGTTACTCCTAGTAACGAGCTGTGTAACAAATATGGTTATTATTTGGTGCGACATTTTGCACTTGGTAAAACAAGTGAACTTGGAGGAAAGGATATAAAATAACCAGGGTTTAAAAAAGACTAACTTTAACGCCCCCCTCCCAACATACACACACATATGTGTGTGGACTCATATAAAGTATCTTTCAGATACTGTTTCTTGAACATGTATGCCTTACGCGTTATGCCAGTGCCAGAAAACTTATTATTTTCAACTCAACAATTTTAATCTTAATATATAAAATGTAGTGCCTCACTCACTCAGTCACTCACTCATCACCGCACAACCCAAACCGCTGGCCTTCTTAGAGTTATTAAATTTTGAGTGTGACTTCACCTTACGCTGTAGGCACCCACTAAGAAGGGATTTTCTAAATTCGAAATAAATTAATAGGGTGAAAAGGGGTAAAATTTGTTTTCAATGAATCGTCGATAGCCCTCGTTTAGACATCGAGGTGATTTTTGCTTCAGAATGAAGCTTACATAAACGTATATTATGTTTATTTATTTATTTTTTTTATTTTTCGAAATTCGAAAGTTAAGGCTGTGAAAAGCCGTGAAACGTGTTTTCAATCTATCCTGGATAACTCCTAAACCGCGTTGAGATATTGATTACTATCTTTGATTCAAAATAAATCTTACACATATCCGTAAAAAGAAGTTTCAGAAATTCTTGAAATTCAACCACTAGTGATTCCAATTAATCCCCTGTATCTCTTAACCCTGTTTAGATACTGACATAACTTTTCAATGTGACGCTTACGTAAATGTCTTGAAAGCTATTTTAGAGATTTTTAAAATTTTAAAACTCGGCAATTTAGAGGGCGGATAAAAGGTTCCAGAAATCCCACAAAGCAGGTATGACCACAGAGAAATAATTTTAAAGTAGTTAAATGTTTGCCGTCCTATTTATACGTATACATCTTTGGGCACGGGCTTTATATCGTACACTTTCAAGTTTTAGAATATTCTGATGGGCGATCTTGGCGTAGGTGTTCGCAACACTGGTTATGTGTTTGAAACTCGTGTACGGCAAGGCGACGGGGAACTGCTGTGATATTAAATACGCACATATTAATAGCGTCTGGCTACAGAAGAGTTCAATCTATATTTTAAGTATGAATATTTAAGGGTGGCTTCCCCTTGCAACGTAAGCACCCACTAAAGTGTGAAAAGGGGTATAATGTATTCTACGTTTTTAATATTATATATTTCATAAACCTGGCGAGATATCGTTATATTTTGGGGATGAAAAGCCATGTTTTTTTCTACTGCACGTTCCTGTTTTTGAGTCTACCGAATCGGGATGGTAATTTCCCAAATACATCAATCTCAAAAAAGCATTTTTAGCCTTTTTTTTAATAAACATGCTGAATTTTTAAACTTACAGCGATAAAGTTTGAATTTGTGTGTTATTTTTTAAGATAACCAAGCGCAAATATTTGTACACAAATTTCGTTTTTGTTTCGGTATGTACAAAGATTTTACTCAATATTATTGGTAGGCGGAACAGTGATAAAACACTCACCTCGCATTCGAAAGGACCCGGATTCGATCCCCGACTCCGGCCATCCAGATTTCGGTTTTATGGTTCCTTCAACAGGCCCTGGCCGACTCCTACCCCCCCCCCCCCCAAATTCGCGCGTTCCTCTACCAAGGCCTTGTGTTGTTCGAGCGCACGCAAAAAGACCGAAATAAATGAAAAAAATGTGCGTTGTTTCTCGTGATACTTCTGTGCTCGATCTTGTCGAAAAGAAAAAGTAAATCGGCGCGGGGAACAAACTGAGTGAACTTAGTTGCTGGCTTGACGCAATGATACGATGAAACTGATTTACTTTACATTACAGGTGAGTGTGAACGAAGTATAGTAAATTGGAGCGGAGGTAGGAGTACTAAGGTTTTTTTTTTTTTGTTTTGTTTTAATCTAAAGTACGACAGGTTCTTAAAATCGGTCGACCTCCCTTAGCAAACGCTTCGGGCCTTGATTTCGGCTTCTTAAAATCCTAACCTGACACTACAATAATTCCCAGCCTGTAACCCAACTGCAATAGATAGATAGGATTTTACAAGCAGTAGCGTATTAGTGAACTCTAACTTTTCCACTACAAATTATAATAGTTTGAAAGTAGTATGGAGGGTCAAAGTGCCATCGCCACCCATCCCTTCCTTGGAGTTGATCAAAATAGGTCATAGAGGACCAAGGTTTAAAACAACAATATACCTTCACTGAAGATATACAAACTTCCACACGAAATAAAAGTTCACATGTGTGTTAAAATATCTTTCCATCAAGATTGCAAGGAAAAAAGAAAACATTTCATCTCTGTTGAGTTTCGATCGGACATTCTTTAACTTATCTGGAAGCGCCACTGTTTTCGACCTTATCTACGCGAAGTTACCTAGCTAGGCCTATTTCAGATATCGGTCACACCTGTGACAACATACGTGTGGACTGTTCTGTGTTTGGCGAAGAAACTTACGTAATAGGCAGATTTATTAGCTACTACATTCTACGTTGTACGTAATGCTAAACTTAAGTAACGAGATAACGCCGTGAAATACTTTACTGTTAAAAAAAAAAATTAGACTGGTCGTGGCAGTAAAAACAGAAATGAAACAATTTCATTTTGGCAGTAAAACAAATATTTGTTAAGCAATTAGTAAAAATCACACATTAAGGTGGTCGCCTGGCTGGCGCTAGAACTGCGTGCAGCGTGTTCAGAGTTACATTTTTCTGAGGCCACTGAACATGTCGCCACAAAGCTTATCTACAAAAAAAACACACTTCAGACTACTTGTAAAAATGACTTTCAGGACACAATGCACGTTGGAAGCATTACTTTGAAACCCTCACATTTGGCAGAAAAAATATATATATATTATATATATATATATATATATATATATATATATATCCAAACGGTTGTTTCTCGAGATACATGAAACTTATAGGATCCGTTTGAAATTGAGGTCTAAAATTACGTCGGACTTTGCTACGTACAGCAACGGGTCCAATAAAATAATAGGGTCACCGCTTTTAGTCCCACAGTAAAAATTTTCCGCGAGAAAACTGTGCGGGCGTTTAAGACTTGGGCCGTAGAGGCGATATCACATTACTTGTACCGGCTGACGTCGCTCGTAGCCATCGTTTATCTTCGCCACGCACATTCTTCACTAGGCAGCCGCCTTAATAAATAGCCACAATAATGGCCATTTTGTGACTTTGATGAGTGATTATGCAAAAACTATGGGCCTAATATTTTTTTATTTGGGGAAATGGCGTGTTATCTGATGTGCAAAAGTTGAAATTTTACGGGTCCAACGCCCTTAATAAATAGCCACAATACAGACACACCAAATAAGAGTTTCAAATAACGACGGACTTGATGTCAAAAGATAAATATGTTTGGGTGGGTAACCTCTCTGCATCCCTTTCCCTCGCCACCAATGACGTAATAGAAAGTTGCGACACTGGATGCTCGAATTACTTTCATGTAACCGTTGGCTTCAAACACAGAGCATGTCTTGGTCATGTACAGCGTTTTGCCTACGCAGGCGCACTGGCTGGTTTAAATAATCGCAGTAATCGCTCGTATCCCGGGATTTACATAATTAATTTCATAAGTGGCGAACGTTCGACGACGTAACAGATACGATCGACAAGATAACTGCAGTTTTTGCAGTATCATTACTGCTCGACGTCTGGTTAGGCCATCATGTAGGGGGAGGGAGGGACAAAAAACTGAAGCCCGTGCAGGCTGAAGTTTCCGGGCGAAATAAAGCAGAAGGAATCGAGGCCACGTGAAAGCAGGCTTGTTTTTATATCGGGCCGGCAAGAGTCAGGCGAGGTCAATGATGCCGTGTGAGTCAGCAGAGCGGGTCCCGGCCAATCCCGTGGCAGCGTGCGTGACGTCACGACGTTCATTCATAAAGTGGAGAGTCCCGGTGGGCGCGAGTCAAGCCGTCCCAACTAACTGGTCAGCATCCAGCAAGTACACTCCCCAACCCTGGTTGACGCTGTGGTTAGAGCACCCGCCTTCCATCCAGGCGATCCGGGTTCGACTCCCGGCAGGGTCGGTCCCCGGGCGTTTTCATGCGGGAATCCTGCCGGACGATGCCGTTGGTCGGCGGGTTTTCTCGGAGATCTCCCATTTCCTCTGCCCCTCCATTTCGGCGCTTCTCCATACATCATGTCACCCCTCAGCAGCGCTAAAGACCTAGATGTTAAGGCGACCGCCTGGTGAAGGGTATGTTTGTGTGTGTGAGGCGAAAATTGATGAGGCGCTACGAGCGACGTCGGCCGGCACATATATTGTAATATCGCCTCTACGGCCAGAGTCGTAAACGCGCGCAGTGTCCCCGCCGTAACGTTTTTACTGTGGGATTCATTTTATTGAACGCGTCACTGTAGCAAAGTCCAATGTACTTGTAGACCTCAATTTCGAACAAATCCGTTACTTAAGTCTTGAGAAACAACCGCGTGAACAAGCCAATTTTAGCCAAGTTTGAGGGCTTTAAAATAATGTTTTCAATGTGCGTGGAGTCTTCAAAGTCACATTCACAAGTAGTATGAAGTGTGTTTTCTTTTCGTAGATAAGTAGATACCTGAAAAATTCGCGTTTTCTTTTGGCCCCAAGCTAGAATTCCAGCAACTGTAAGTTCGTGTCGCTTTCGCAATTGGGCCGTGACTTATTTGACACTTGCTGGAAGTCGCCAATAGTACAGAAGCAACTAAATGCAGGCCCATATCACTACGTCATCGAGCAGCCAGTGAGCAGATAATGTCTGCTTGAATACACACATGTGTACTTGGAGGCTAGCCTATACGTCAGTGAACCCGCGAATTTTTCCGTCTCTATAGATAAGCATTGTGACGCACGTTTACTGGTCTCTGAGAAAAATCGTTAACGCCGAACACGCAATCAATTCTTATGGAGTCGTACACAGTGAAGTTGGAAAAGCTAAAGTCAAGAGTTCTTGATTTTACGTTTCTCGTCACTCACTCGTCATCCCTCCAGTCTGGGACCGACAGGCCGCGCAGTGAACGGGTAACGAACCGGTCCACGACGCGGCAGTTCGCTGCTTCGAGACCCGCCTGCCAACTATTCCAAGTTGCCATTCCTCCTTAGCTTCGCGTCAACGAGGATACGGATTTACATGTAAAATTACATTCAATGGGTGAGATGATAGTGTTTTACGGCCCTTTAACAATGAGTTTTTAAGAGCCGATGAGGGAAGTGAGGTGACGGGATTACACAACAGCCATACCGATCCAGGATTTAAACCCAGAACCTCTCGCACAGTAGACCGACGCCTAACCGACTACGTTACGGAGGTCGACATATTCAATGGGGCTCAGTCACCTATCTCGACGCCAATTTTGGACGAAAACCATTTTCCATATTGATAAGAGAAAAATATTGTTATATTAATTAAAATGTGCATGAATGAAAATTACTTAATTTCGTGAAATGGGAAAAGGACACCTCATACTTTCACGCAACTATTTCACCAAAAAAAAAAGTATTAAAATTAACCGTAACAATATACTTGTTTAAGTAGAAACGACAAATTACCACGTGCAATAGCATACGATGGAAACTCAACAATTCCCTATTTCTTCACCAACTAACACGCCATCTTCCAAATACGAGTTAAAGACTGGCCACCACACGGCAAAACACTATCGTGACGTTACATAAAAATAGTCGAATAGAAAACTAGGGCATCGATCTTAAGGCCAAGCCGGAATTTTTGCAGTGATTTTGAAAATATTATTTTTAATTAACATAATTCTCTTATCGAAGAATCCCTACATTGTTCTGTCACAAATGTGTCATAATTTGTGCCTAATTTCTTGTAGCGATAAATTTCATATTAACCAGTTGTTACACCCAAAGTATCACCAATTAGGTTTTGAAAATAATCCGCAATTAAAAAATTATTATTATTGCGAGCGAAAGAAGCATTGCATTATCTTGTAAAACGCCTACATATATATAGCCTAGCTGTGCATCATATGACTGATCTTAGATTTGAATTTTTAAACGAATTCCATGTAATAAGTTTTGAATTTTTTGCATCGATGTGGAAAAAAAAAGGTACATGCGTGGCTTTAACGTCAACGATTGCATCTCAGCTAATTTCACAAAAACCTCTTTGTGCCGTAGTATCAAGGTATTCCCGTCACACCCCTCCAGCGCTGACGCATAACCCTCCCCCCTCCTTCACCGCACTCTTTTTGTTACTTTTTATTTTTAGTTCTGCCACGGTTCTCTAACACTGTACAGTTAGCAAACATTCATTCAACTTAATCACGACAGCGACCTTCGCAGAGAAGAAAGTAACGAGCTACATCCGTTATACTGCAGTTCTACAGTTTCTCTGGACAAACAAAACATTCAACAACGCTTGGTGGCAAACACTGTACACACACAGTTTTGACCCACATTTATATATAAAGCGTATTTATTTTTTTTCTGTGCATTTGTTATTAACATGCCAGTTTGCTAATTTAATTTGTTATACATAAACATACGTATTTTTATGATACAGTTATGTAAAAGTATCTTAAGTTACCTATTCGAGCTATACCGCCCCTTTACGGCTTTGCTTGACCAATTAATAACACTAATTGAGTGTACAGTAGTATACAGCACGCTGATAAGCATTCTTAATTTATCGCGCATGAGTTTAAGC
Source organism: Medauroidea extradentata (assembly GCA_003012365.1). Taxonomy (NCBI): domain Eukaryota; kingdom Metazoa; phylum Arthropoda; class Insecta; order Phasmatodea; family Phasmatidae; genus Medauroidea; species Medauroidea extradentata. The sequence goes on from PNEQ01006399.1 coordinate 35,118, forward strand.
ACTATAACCTTTTAGGAGCCTTATACAGCAAGCGCTAGATGGCGCATTTGAGATACGGTAACATGCCGGCGATAAGAGCTAGATTAGTTCGTGAGTCGACAACCATATCACCTTCATGCGTGGGGCGGGAAAACGTCGTGCAGCGTTTAGGTCGTTGGCTTTTTACAATTACACTTCAAGCGGTGACCATAATTTCTTTATTTACAAATCGTGCGCAGTAAGATCGAGCGCGGACTTGTCAAATCTTGTTTTGCGGTCCCGGTTGGAATTTTTTACGTGACAGCAGTCTTAACAAGCCGTTTTGAGCCATTTTGAGGTGCCCGAAACTTGTTTCTAAGCATTATACATCTCAATTTAAAAAAATAATAAAAAATACATTTATTACAAGCTGGTAGATTTTAAGTGACAATGTTGTTTTATTTATCTATTTTGGCGGGTGACAATGAAGTAATGCTGTTTCTGTAGTGACAAATTTACATCAATTTTTGGACCCTGACATTTAAAATTGTGGAATTATCATCCGAAAAAATTTCTGCTATTCATTAGTATAAATATTTATCCGCTAGCTGATTTTAAATAACCGGCAAATCCAGCGGAAGCTCCGCTAAGTTGGCAACAATGGCAGAACGAATGCGCCTGCGCGTACAGGGCGCGGGCCTCATCAGCATATCCGCGGAGCACGGTGTACGCGGCCGAGTTGTAAGGTTGTGCGGCAGGGGGAGGGGGCAGGGGCGTTGTTTTAATGGGACCTGTTTTCGCAGCCCGGAGCGCACCGTTCCCACGGTCCAGTGCGGCTGCAGCGGCGACTTCCGGTCACCCGCTCCCACCCCGGCCCGGCAGGCAGTGCAGCGACCGGCCGCTAGGAGCGCCACCAGTCCCTCTCTCGCCTCGCCTGCAACCTGCTGCAGCCCCGCCTTACACTAAACACACACTTCGTTTCGCCGAAACGAACGGCACACGCGACCTGTGGCGACACCAGGCATTGGGAATATCTTCGGAGGGGTTACACTTACGAGTTGAGGTCTCCATGGCAAAATACTGCTTATTGTAAGTCCGTTTCTCCTGGACATAAAATGCACGTAGGCACAAAGTTAAAATTCAAATTCAATATACAATTAGAATACTGAACTAAAGTTTATACGTAACTTTTCCAAGCACAGAAAAGTACTTCCCTCACCAAGAAAAGACCCCACACAATGCTGTTAGTAGGCTTCCGCGAACGTGCCCTCAAGTAGTCTTTACTATTCTGTACTTAAGCCGGCCTCACACGATGCCTAAATTCCTGTTACCTTCTGCTATACCCATGGGCATAAAAATATTTATGGCAGATTCTGAGTTGTGGGTATAGCAGAAAATGGTGCGTGGCTCCTCGCTCATATTCACATGGTACCCAGAGTGATAACAGAAATCGCATAACACCACCGCCACATTTTTTAATGGTCGTTTT
>PNEQ01006400.1:13309-36661 GCA_003012365.1 Medauroidea extradentata
CCTATCTAACCAAATCTAATCCAACACAACCTTACCCAACCAAACCTAATCTACCACAATCTAACCCAACCTAATCTACCACAACCAAACCTATCTAACCAAATCTAATCTAACACAACCTTACCCAATCAAACCTAATCTACCACAATCTAACCCAACCTAATCTACCACAACCAAACCTATCTAACCAAATCTAATCCAACACAACCTTACCCAACCAAACCTAATCTACCACAAACTAACCCAACCTAACCTACCACAACCAAACCTATCTAACCAAATCTAATCTAACACAACCTTACCCAACCAAACCTAATCTACCACAATCTAACCCAACCTAATCTACCACAACCGAGCCCAACCAAACCTTACTTAAATTAACATAATCTAACCCAACCCAACTTAACCTACCTAAATTTTAACTATCATTATTATTCCTACTATAACAACTCGTACCCCAATCTAACCCAAACTTATCGTTAACCCACTTGCCTAATTTAACATACAATAACTTGCACTAACCTTCACTAACTTAAACTAACTCGCACTAACGTGTTATAATTTGCAATAACCTGCATTGCGTTGCATTCACTTTCACTATCTTGCACTACTTAAAATAACCGACACTAACCCAACATAAATTACAACATAATGTACTTAAAACTAATCTAACAAAAAAACGTTTTACAGCCTAACCTACAATAAAATAAATCATCAAAATAAAAACCTACCCCAACATAACCTACCGGATACTAATCTCCCTGAACTGAACTAAGCCCAACCTAACAAAGACAATGCATCTTAACACAAACCAATGATACCTAACCAACATAATATAACGTAAAACAACCAAAACAAACCTAACTTAATCCAAACTAACCTAATACAAACCGATACAACATAAACTAACATAAACCAACCTAACTACTACCTAGTCCAACCTAATTAAATCTGATCCAATGTAACAGTCCACAACCTTGCCTACCCTAATCCAACCCGAAAATAATATCCTAACCTACCCCAACCGAACCTACCCAACATAAAATACTACACGCATTTATGAACCTCAACTAATCTGTCCCACCCTAACTTTATCCCAGTCTACTGTATTTACCCCAACCTTCCCTTGTCAAACATTCCATATTTTAACCAAAACTAATATAAACCTACAGTTACTTAATTTAGAGTAACCTTGTCTATCCTAACAAAACTATTACCTAACACAACCTAACCTACCCTGAACTATTTCAAACATCCCCTTACCTAATATAACCGAACAAATCTCACCTAACAAAAAATCGATTTTGTTGACAAACAGGACTGTAATGAAATTCTACTGGGTCTCTCTCACTCCCCCCCCCTCTCTCTCTCTCTCTCTCTCTCTCTCTCTCTCTCTCTCTCTCTCTCTCTCCCTCTCTCTGTAAAACTACTGACCTGCTTCCATACAAACTGCTGTTGAGAGTGCAACTAAAATATCGTAACAACAAATTTGTTCCGGGCACAGTGGTACTGTTGGTAGCATACAGTATATCCTAAGAATGCATGTTCTCCTAAATGTTGTTTCAGGAACAAACTCGAATATAAAAACAGTGTTTTGAATTACTTGTTGGCGCAGTGGCGAGACCACTCGGCTCCCACCAAGAGGATCCGAGTTCGGTTCCTGGCCAGGATCGGTGCCTGGTGGGAATAGTGCTGGACGATGCCGTTGGTCGGCGGGTTTTCTCGGGAATCTCCCGTTCCCCTTGTCGTTTCATTCTGACGCTGCTCCATACACACATCATGTCACTCCTCACCTGCGTCAAAGACGCAGGGTGTTGGACCAATAAAAATCTTTTATATATATATATATATATATATATATATATATATATATATATATATATTTGTGCCAAACACTGTTTATTTTTCACACATCATATAACATGTAATTTCCCCAAATAAAAAAACTTAGGCTCCATAAATTTTGCGTAATCACTCATCAAAGTAATAAAACGGCCGTTGAGGTGTACATAAAATTAAAACATTTAATTAACTACTGAAATAAATATTACAGGAACTGATAGTCAGAGTATCAATGCATTTTAATATGTGTTTGACAAAAGTTAGTTTTTTAAAAATTCAGTAACAGTTACAACTCAAAGTTATGCAAAAATTTACTGATTTTCCCCAATTTTTTAAATACAAAAAGTTATCCGTTTGTAATCGCAAAGGTGTCTTGAAGTAGCTCATACCATTTAGTAACGATATTAATTATCTTGTTTCTATAACTTTTAATGATTTTTTTTCCTTCCTCTCTCCCTCTATTTATACTGCAACGTCCATTTGGTGACTTGTGATTACGAAAAATATATGGGCTACAATTTTTTTTTATTTGGAGAAATGACATGTAATCTTATGAGTAAAAGTTTAATAGCATTAGACATAAATAAAAAAAAATAATTGTTACGTGTCCAACGCCCGTGAGTGCTGCCCAAAATCTCTGAAACGGTTGCAACGTCTGTACACTCATTACTTTGTGACTGGAAAACAGCTGAGAAGAAGGAAAAGCTGATTTTATGGGCGCAGTTACAGTTGTCACAAACTTGACAGAAACAATGCCACATGAATCCCAAGAGATGAATGTAACTGTAAATTATGCCACGTCAACGGGGGAAACTTAAAAATATCTCTCCACACTCTGACTTATAAGAAAAGCCATACATCCATACCGAGAAGGTTCAATCCCACTTAAATTGATATAATGAGAAGAAAGTGTTTAATTCCGACAGTAATTTCGTATTTTACCTCGGAGTTGCAAACTTGGTAGGGAATTCCGCTGGGTTGGTGGAGAAAGGTAGGTTACTAGCATGACCGGATTAACACGAGTTCTGTGTCAACTCGACAAATACTGAACTGGGTAGGAACCAGCTGTTTCGTTACGTTGGAACGTCGAGCTACGATATTGAAGATGGCACTTGTAATGGACGACTTGAAGTACACGCCCCCTGACGTCACCCCAGGGGAAAAGTACTGTGGGAAACAAAGCTTGTTTACAAACATGCTGCTTTGTTAGTTGGTAATTGCAGAAAGCAAAAATGTTTCGCATTCATAGATTTGCACGCAAGTTTCAATTTCATAGTTAAGATACGCAAATAAATAAGATTAATGTTTACCTTAAAAACGGCAAATTCCAAACAAATAATCAATTTTCTTGACGTACATCTCATCCGGGACATGTGAAGCCAAACAGTTAAATGAAGGTTATGTTCGGCTGCGGTATCCATGGAGATAGAAATTGTATCCCACACCTGACTGAAGCTCCGCCTCTTTTCAAGTCGTCCATTCACACGAGTCTTGCCAAAGCTCAGTTAACTGGTCCATCATTCAGTTTCTGCCTCTTCTGAGAGGCTGTTTCCTCCTTGGAGCGCATTGCGAGGGAATGTAGTCATAAGGGTGTGGACAGCTGCTTGGCACAGACTCGTTTTCTTCTAAGGCGTGTAAATAAACGACAGTTTAAACGCGCTAAATGGAATCGGCGGCTGTCAAACGTGACTAGTTCGTGCGGTTAAAACGTTGTGTCAACTTAAGAGGGCGTGGTACATAATTCAACGCTAAAAGCATTAATCTATAACTGTACGTTTCTTGAAGCCAATTTGAGAAAAATAAACAATAGCAATCCTAGACAATAGTTTTAGCCAAAGTTGTAAAAAAAATAGTTTCCAGTGTTACGAACTTCTGAGGCACAATCTCTGACGCCGGAACCTCGTGCATTTAACTGCGGCGCAAGAGATCACGCGTAACGAATTAGTAATTCTGGATAAATATTTACTCAAAAAGTTAGTAAATACCATTATCTAGGATTGTCATTGAGTATTTTATACATATTGGCTTCGAAAAAAGCATAGAAATCAATTGATGTTTTCAGCGTTTATTTATCTACCACGCGCTCTTAAGATAGCCGCCTGCCCAAACCTACGCGCGGTGTACAGAGCTTCGGACGTTACAAGAATGTTTGAAAACTGTTCTTCTCACATGAGCGATATCTGCTTAGGAACAACATTCAAAGTACGTTACACGAGTGCATACACATTTCAAGTTCACCACAACTCGCGGCGCGGTCTATCGCAATTTTCATCACCATTTTATTTTTTATTTACACCCCATATTTTTTCCCCATATTTTAGACACAAAACGTGACTAAAGTTGGATCTTATGAAATTTTTTTATCTCTCATAGTTTTCGCGTAATGGCTTGGTTAAAGTCATATTTTGCATGTTTCCGTTTTAAAGACTACCCTAAAACCAAATGATATACCAAACTAAAAAAATAACAGTGGATAAATACATTGCAGGCTACAATGTCAGGCTCATAAAAATAAATAATAAAAATTATTTGCATTTAAAAATAAATTAAGCTTTTTATTTTTTTTTTTTTCAGTTTCAGCATTTTTTAAAATACAAATAATGTATATTCTTTATTTTTATGAGTATGGCATTTTAGCCTGCAATGTCTTCATCCACTGTGATTTTTTTAGTTTGGTATATCAGTTGGTTTTAGTGTAGTCCTTAAAACGGAAACATGCAAAATATGACTTTAACAAGCCATTACGCGAAAACTATGACAGATAAAAAAATTCGTAAGATTCAAATTTAGTCATATTTTGTGTCTAAAATAAGAAAAAGTATCTGGTACAAATATCAAATTTTAAAAATAGTGATGAAAATTGCGGTAGACCGCGCCCTTAAGGCATATTTTCTAGCGGCCGCGGATGGCGAAAATGGCAGTTTTTGGTGTATTTTTTAAGTAAAGGAACGTTAACGGAGATTCCTTTATGCGGTATAGTCGTGTGGACTACACCTTTACCTTACATATCACGTCACGCAATGTCAAGGTCACCACCGGTTGTGCACTATAAGTTTTCTCCACACACACCTGCGTAAAGTAGACCCTTCACTGACAACAGCGCGACTGGCGGCAGAATTTGTCCCTTGCCAAACTAGTCTATAAGAAACTTCAATTGTTTCCCTAACCTGCAGTAGAATTAAACCTACTTCGGTAAAATCTAGTAAAATAAATGTTGCGCTTTAGTAGTTACAGCTCATTTGTATGCAACATTTTTCCAAGAGAATTCCTCGCGAAAAAACTAAGGAACGTTGCATATAGTAACTCAAGTTTTTGGATGGCTCAAATTTTAAGATAGAAATTCGTGATTGAAAATTTAAACAGTGAACCAAAATTATTTAAAATAACGAAAATTTAGGAGATAAATATAGAATTTCCCAGTGCGATGTAATACCAAGGTCTGCATGTGAACTGATAGTTTTGAATATCTGTCGCCTCAAGAAGTAATGGGGTTCTTCAAACCATTTTTGTACATAATGTTTCGCAATACATTTTTTGGCACAAAATGGCACATTTTACGGCAAAAGGCCCAAATAAACAAAATAGGTCCCCTTCCTGCAACACCCTCAGTAAACCTATGTACCGCGTGTTGCCTACCTCTCAGACTTATTATATTCTAGGTATTTTAACACTTTCTCGGGTGTTGCGAAATAGTGACATTTCTTGTTGATTATAGTCTCCTACTACGAACTGCGCCATCTAATTCAATGGCAAAATATTACATTCCAAAAATAAATTATCAAATGAAGGTGAAAAATATTCGAAACCCCTATTTTCACAGATAACTGTTATTGTAATTCTAAGCCGCGTCCGGTAATTCTATTATTTATTTCTTCTTACTTTAGGTTATTTTAACAAGGGTGTTTTTTTTTAATCGAGAAATTCACTCTTAAGGGCGCTGCCTACCCGCGCGTGAGAGGCTCAAAAGCGACGGAGCAGTAAGGTCGACCTTGAAGAGCGCATCAAATGCCGCGTCGCCTCAACGAGCCAAGCGCTGAACTAACGTGCAAGCTTCCCGCCGAACTGTTTTTACTATGGGACTTTCAGCGACAACACTATCATTTTATCTTACGCGACGAAAGGGAAAGAGTCGCTCTACAGGTCTATAATATTCAGAACAGCGTGAAAATGATTACTCTTGCATAAAAATGAGCGTCAAAAGTCCCAATTCTGTCACTTTCACACTCAAAGAAATACTTGTTAGGAACAATAACAGTTAATGGCAAAATTATATACCTGTACTAAGATCCTTAAATGCTTTTCGTAGCCTAACCGCGTGACAACGTGTTGAATGGTTTTCGAATGAAATCAGGATTGTTAAATGTCTGCGCGCCTCTTCACGATTCTAGTAGACGGCGCCCTTAAGGGGCCAGCCTTGTGGTACATGTGTTTGTGTGAGTGAGGTATGGTGCTAAGGGCGACGTCGTATGGGCCATACAACGGTGCGTCGCTTCTACGCTTAAGGCGTGCAGTCTTTGCGAAGAAACAAATTTCCTATGGGACTTTAAGTGGTGACCCTATTGTTTTATTTACGAAATCACTTTACTAAAGTCAAATGCACTACCCTTAAGTGGTTTCACGTGTATTCGGCTAGTATATTTTCCGCTATAGCAGCCTGAAAACCCCGTTTTAACCCATTTTGACGTGTCCTAAACGGGGATTTCTAATACGTGTGTTATCTTGAAAGTACTTAAGGGCAGTCGCCTGAAGTGTGTGTTCTTTTCGTAGACAAACGGCGTGAACACACGTGTATTAGTATCTGTGTAAAACGTTTTCTTCAGACACGCTGCAGTGTGATTTTATGGCAATGAGGCGGGCCCCTTAAGATTTACACTAGCGGAAACCGTGTGCTATATATAACTGTACATGCTCGCAGCATGTGACGTCACTAACTCTGGGACTCGGGGACGGCACGGCAAGGTTGGCAGTGGCAGATGTCAGTTGGCAGGCGTGGGCCGGCTGTATAAGACACTGCTGACCTTGGTGTGGTTGGAAGCCTGGAGGTCTGACGAGCGCTTCTCCAGCTATGAGGGGCGTAACTGCGCCTGCCACTATCCGGGCTGCCAAGTTGCTATACGTCGCTCGGGATAAAAGTGAGCACTACAAATTTAACATTTGAAAAATATCACCAGCCGTTACTGCATATAATTCAACACTAATTATAGTTGCCTTACTGCTTGTAAGGTTGGCAGCGAAATTACGCAATATAGTTCCGTGTATTTTCCTATTTAAATTCAACAATACTGAAACAAAATCAACCGAAATAGACATAATTGTGTTTGACATAATTAATAAACTATTTTTTATCAATTTCTATTGATTCATACAGACTGCACATTTTATCTCACACGCGGAAGCATCAAGTGACGTGTCCAGAGAGGTTAGATATTTCCCGGCGTCAGCCGTTACTCGCGGAAAGATACGAGTTGGCTGAAAATAGACCTTTAGCAGGGCTTTTTTGAGTGCTCACTTTATCTCGAATCACCTATACATCGGGCCACGGTAGACAACAATTTTCATCATTACGTTTATGTATTTGTACAGGATATTTACCCCCCCCCCCTTTTTTTTAGACATATATTGTGGCTAGATTTTGCTCTTGTTACAAGTTTTTACTTATCATAGTTTCTGCATAATGACTTGTCACAAGTCTAAATTTGCATGTCACTGTTTCAAATGCGAGATTAAAACCAATGATTTACCGAGCTGGAAAAATTCACACTGAATAACGAAATTGTATGCTGCACGGACTACATCTTAAAAAATAATAAAAATAATATTTTTTCTTTAGTAACGTATTTGAAATTAAAATTTAAAACATGAAAACAATGTAAAAAATTACTTCTGTGGTTCTATATAGGAGACAGTGTAGCCTACAATATCGTTATTCACTGTGAATTATTTCAGTTTGGTAAATGGTTGGTTTTAGTGTCGTACATATACAGCTGACACATTAAGGGGTATTGATCCCGTCCACCTTGGGTTTATCTGTTTCTTTTCGATAACTTCTGTTCCAGTCGATATATCAAAATTTGTGTCATGACAAGGCATAGATACAAACTTAATCGATTTTCTCTAATTGCTGTAGCCATAATATATTCATTATTTTGCAACGGAAAACAGCTGAAAATGACAAATTGCTTTATTTACGGGAGCGACCACAGAGGCCGCGGCAACTTTAACAGAAACAATGTCATGTGGATTCCAAAAAGTGAATGAAACAATAAACTATGCCTTGTCAGCGTGAAAAAAGTAAAACAATGTGTCTATTCCCTGATTTATAAGAAAAATCGTAAAACCGATCTGACAGGGATCAATTCCCCTTAACACTGTTGCAACGTGATAAGAGAATGTTATTTAAAAGATACTACGGAACGTGTGTTCGATATCGATATCTACGAAAAGAAATCACATTTAAAACTATGCTTCTGTATTTTTATTTTCTATATATCATTCCTAGGAACGTTACTTCAGGGCATCTCAAAATGACCATAAACAGCTTTTTTAAACTTCTGTCACGAAAAAAATACCAACCAAAATCGTACAACTAAGATAGAGAAGAGATTTTTGTATGATTGTCACAATTGAGGTTGACAATAATAATGTATTTGCTTGTGGACATACGACATTGCTAATGTTTTGATGACCAAACATTTGTTGAAAGACAATGTACAAAAAGAAACAGAAATTTAAAAAAAAATTCAATGTTTCGGGAAATGCAATCTATTCACGTCTTCAGGCTGGAGATACAGCTGGTCGGAACTCCAAGATAGAGAAGCGTGGGACGAACTTTACTAAGCCCTGTACGTAAATGAGAAGTCGCATAGGAAAAAGTCAACGAGCGAAACAATGTACGTCGGTTTTTCGCAACGCACATAAAGACGGCATGGTTATTGACACACGGGCCAGTCTGACTCTTATCAACTGTCAGCTCCCGTGCCTCAGGCGAGGCATCTAGCGCGCTAACTAACTTGCTATAGGCTGTTCACTTTAAACTGAACACTCCCCAACATTTAAAACACCGTAAACCGAGGTTACTTTGACCTTGTGGGGTAACTTTGACCACTGAAACTTTTGGTTTTTATGTCGTTTGGTGACGAAAGTTTCAAACCTTAACTATAAGGATGAAAGGAATTTTTTTTAAATACTCGGCTCAGATTATCTGTTTATTTACCAGAAAACCCAAAAACTAATATTTTGAGTGGTCAAAGTAACCCCGAAAATGGTCACAGTAACCCCGGTTTACGGTAACCAAAAACTGTATTTTATAGGAGTCAAAGGTGGTAAGTTTTCAGTGTGGTGAAACGCTTGCACTGGTCTTTAGTTTTATAATAGTTTTCACATTGAATATATTAAAAACTAATGCGAAATCGCCGAAAGAAAAATTTAAGCAGTGCTCATTTTATCCTGAACAATGTATAAACGCCTCTGGACGTGGCGTGATTGTTGCCCCTGCGAGACAGGGTGACCCGCACAGCACTGAGCTGTGTTTGTAAACACACAGTAGCGAGATGTCGCGCTCCAGTTAGCCTGCCGGGACATCAGTGCTACCAACCGCCCGCTCTCTCTTCCTCTCCCTTTCCAGCACAGGGCTGCCAACTGCCCGCACTAGCGGCTAAACGAAGGTCGGTATTATCAGCCGGGAACCACACATAACTTAGAAAAACACAATTTAGAACTACCAAAACTTAGTAACATGCAACATGGTCAGATGTTATGGATTTATGATTGAATATATTCATTTTTATTTCTAAATGTGATGAAGTTTATATGGATATTTTTTTCTGTAACGTTGTATTTCGCCTGTGTTTGCTGCAATGCTAGAATACGATCACATAACCATTAATATAATTCTATTAGCCTATATGTCACTTTTACTCCCTTTATTTTATTGGTATTCCTTTATTAACAATTTTTAGAGGACAGCTGATCAAACCCCAATTTTTGCAGTAGACATGAAGGCGCATCAAAGTTTATTTACTCGAGATCATGTATGTTCCTACCACACGTGTTACGTGTTTCTCCACATAACGTAAGCAGTGTGTTCCGACTGTATAGGCACAGGTCACGTCTGCTGCTTTGTTTGTGTCAACATCTGACAGTTCGTCTGTTGGAACTGTTTCAAGCAAGTCCCAGTCAAGGTTTACAAAGCGCCTAGTCAACGTCTGGAGAAGAAAAATGTGTTCGTGCCTGTGACTGCTTACCCGAGGTACAACACTATACGCCAGAACATAGATCGTTCAGGATAAAGTGAGCACTAAAGATTTAACCTTTGAAAAATATCACTAGCCGTTACTCCACATAATTCAACATTAACTATATAGTTACTTTACTGCTTGTATGGTTGGCAGCGAATTACTGTACACTGTTCCGTGTATTTTCCTACTGAAATACAACAATACTGAAACAAAATATAATCGACATACTTGTATTTTATTTAGTTAATGAACTTATTTTTTTATCAAACTATAATGGTTCCTACCTACTGCACAATTAATGTTACATGCACAAAAATAAAGTGACGTGTTCAAAGAAGCTAGACATTTCCTTTCGTTAACCGTTACGTGCGGAAAGATACGAATTCACTGAAAATAGAATTTTTGCAGGGTTTTTTAGGGCCTATACGACGTCTAGATAGAAAATAAATATTATGGCAACACTGATGGCTAGGCGAAATGCGGCCTAGAAGCTTGCGCGATACCACCGTAATGTGCTAACGACATTTCAAAACTAATCTCACTGGACAAGACATAAAAATAAGTTCTTTGCAAACGGAATACTGAAGAGATCTACAAAATGTTTTTACCCAAGAAGACACTTTGAAAAGATTTATTATCACTTCCCTATTAAGGGCGTTCAGGAGGCAAAAGTGCATATTTTTATATTTGTACTACAGTGTTAGGTTTACAGAAGTTACTTCTGACTACATTTCCCACTTGTGAAACTTTTTTAGCTCTCATAGTCTTCCCATAGCGGCATGTCAAAGTCAAAATTTGCACGTCACGGGAACATGCTAATGACAAAAACCAACTGACTTACTCGAATGACATAATTTTACTGGCATTAGATAGAATGGGCCATATGCTAAAATATTTCAAACTACACAACCAAGCCCCTTCGTATTTTTTAAAAAATTGCCATGTATGAAGAAAATTATCGTTATTTTTAGAGTTTATTTTTTTAAATACAAAGGAATTGCATTGTGTGTTTTGAAATATTTTAGCACATGACCTATTGATACTATCTAACTTCAGTGTAAATAATTTAATTCGCGTAAGTCAATTATTTTTTCTTAATAGCATGTTCCCGTACATTGCAAACTTTGACTTTGCCATGCCACTATGGGAAGACTATGAGAGATAAAAAGTTTCACAAGTGGGAAATGTAGTCTCTAGTAACGTCTATAAAACTAACACTAGGTCGTACAAATATAAAAGTACACGATTTTGCCACGTGGACACCCTTTATGAACGATCGTTAGTCACAAAACATTCTTAAATTACGATCTACTATACGTCTCCTTCATCATTACAATTTGACTAATCTTAACGAAAACATTCTGTATAGTAGGGGATTGTTTTATTTTCGCAGGTACACATTAGCAAGTTGAACAGTTCCGTACAAAACAAAAGCTTCCTTCAAACACGATGAAACACAGTTCAAAGGCACGTAATTGATTATTTGACTACATCAGAACTCTGGCGGCAGCAAGAATAGGGTTAACATGTTACATAATATTTAGAGAAGATATGGCATACCGCGAAAAATTGTTCTTGTGCCAACATACCCTTGAAAACACTCTAGTTTCTTCTAACATATATGATTCGGTCATATAGGCTACGTGTGACACTCCATACCTGTCTACAGACAAATAACAAGCAATAAATATTACAATAGTGGGATTCTTACTAGCTCAGTCAAATAGGGCAGCAACTACGCGTACAGGAAAAAGCAAGTGAGCTTCTGGCAAGTTGAATGTGTGTTGAAATTAGGCAAACAGTCAAGTTTTCCTGCGATAAACCATTATCTCTAATTATATTCCTTTTCTGGTGTCGCTTCCGGATAGAAACCAATTTCTGCACTGAGGAAAGTAATACATTGCTAAATGAATACAATTGTAGGGAAAAAAGTGTGGATGGCCATTCAGAGAGTAAAAACGTTTTTTTTTTTTTTTTTTTTTTTTTCAGTTTGCAATGGATTAAAAAAAACTGCCAGAAACATCGTTTAGCAATATGCACGGCACCGAGATGAATATAAAAATCAGTGGTGGCCGTACATAGCTTCAACAAGTACTGAGCGACAAGGAACAAATTTAACATTAAAAACTTCATGTTTGCTACTGTCGCACACATAATAAAAATAACTTCGGAAACTCTTTAATTAAACAATAGCATTTTTCCGAGGGAAGACTTCCGGACCCCGTTTCTTCCTTGGCGCATGGATATTCATAAATTTAATGTCATGACCTTTCATTTAATTCAAACAATTGCAAATAACTGGAATACTTTGTAACCAAACGCTGTGAAAAAAATTTGAGATTGTGTACTGTCGCACGATACACAATTTTGCCAGAGTTTTTTTTTAATAATGTAACATTTGATAGCAAAAAAATATTTTGCTACATTTTGGCTTATTTTGACAACAAAATATGTGATATTTCAAAGGCAAAAATCTAAATATCCGTTAGGTGTATTGCAACAGAAAAATTCAGATACAAACAATGATATATAAGTAAAAACTGTAAGAATTAATTTTTGATATATGTATTAATTTCAATTAAAAACTAATTTCGAAATGACTGCAAAACTAAGGGCGAGGCCTTAGAGTCATGTCACCTGTGACCCAGAACTACTAGAACCGGCCCTGGTAGCCACTCAATGTCTAACAGAGAAGGCAGTTCTATACTTACTCTATCCATTCCAAGATTGCAGCTTGTGTCACTCCGCCTGTTCGCGCGCTTGAACGGCATTGGCTGTGCAACAAACCGCCGCGCCACCTCCGTATGTATCGCGAGCTGTCGACTGGCGACAAGTGGAGGAACGGAATCGCGCCTCGCTGTGGAGGACATGGAATCACCACGGATGTTGGCGTCGTCGCGTGGCGTAAGACGTAGTTCATACATTCCACGCACGTATTGTATTTCATGCGCACAAGTGATATTATATTACAGAGGATTTAAAAAAAAACGTAACTGAACGATGAAATCACCTATTCTGAACTAAAACACGGCAATTTAGCGTAGGACATATTTCCTGTCGCAACGGCACTGTTAACTAACCAGCCAACCAATGAGCGAGGGCTCACCTGTGACAATGTTTATTTCTGCTGCAATCTTGGACTGGATATATGACGTGCGCCTAGAGGCTAGCGTGAAGCGTGATGCGCATGTCCTTCGGTCTCCGTACTTCTTGGATAGGAACGCTCGAAATACGTCCAACCATGTGTTACGTTGACGTCGGACCGAGCATATACAATGACGTGTAGTGAATGACGCGCGAGGACGGTGAAGTGTTGCCAACGATGCGAGGCGTGGGTGCTTGTGTCCTGATAACCGTTATCAGCAATCAGCGAGCCCATCTGCCGTGCTGTTTGCCGACCCGTGATTGTAAGGAGCGCCAGCAATCAAATATTCCACAAACCAATACCAGGCAGCTTGAGCAGTTCTGTGCAAATACTCACATCAGGCCAACAGTTTATATTTACTTCTCGTACCCACGACTCAAATTACAGATTGAATTCATATTATATGAACTAAGTCTTTATAAATATAAACACTGTATTCTTATATGTTCCGTAAAGACCTATATTCAGCAATATAGATGGCCTTGTAATTTGGAGGCCTGCAGAGACTGAATGGTCAGACCATTCGCCTCCCACCAAGACGATTCGGGTTCGATTCCCGGCGGGGTTCTGTCCCCGGATTTTCACATGTGGTAATCGTGCCGGACGATGCCGCTGGACGGCGGGTTTTCTAGGATATCTCCTATTTCCCCAACACCTTCATTTCGGCGCCGCTTCATACTGATATGTCACCCTTCACCAACACTAAATACCTAGATGTTAAGCGCTGACCAAATTTTCCCACTCACTACCTCGTATCATTTGTTGCATTAATATCTTCCATGTTGAAGGTTTCAGGCCGCTTTCTACATTTGAAAAGATGTTATGGATCCTGCAGTTCCCACATTTACAAAGCTCGTCTTCACTGATGAAGCTCCATCACTTGAGATCCACGCACCTTACACCTTGACACCCCCATTCAGTCCATGTGATGTATGATAGTTGGCAACCCTCATTAAGTACATCTTTGGAACTATGCCACTGTTCTTCAGGTAACACGCCAACAGGTAACACCACGCTACATATTATTAAACCCAGGGATTCGTATTTACGCTATTTTTGCGAATACTATTTTATTCAATTTCAAACGCTAGCAGATATAGCTAGTAAAACCATCACCTATTATTTGTTAAAAATTAGTCGTCTTACTATGTTGCCTAATTTCTCCAAGCACCACTTCTGTTCAGTGGTGTCGCGTGGAATGTTCCAAGGTGTGCGGTGCCCAGCAGTGACTATACACAACACTGAGTTGTCTGAGGAACCATTTGACTAGTATGGTCAGGAACACTCCACAGCCAGTAGCGTACAAGAGGCAAGGTACTATAATACACCTTGGTCTCTGCAACAACACAACTGCTCAAAGCGTATAGTCCCTGCTAATACCGCACGCCTTGGAACACAGCCATGCTACGCCCCTGCTTCTGTTGAATTTTAAATAAAATGTCATCAAAAGTCTGCAATTTTTAAAAATAAAAAAGTTAATACAGTTTTGGCTCTTCAGAGTGAATAATTTTGTTTTTGTAAGTCAGTTGGTATTACTTTCTAGTATAAAACCATATTTTGCAAACTTGCATCTTGACATATCATTACAAAAAGAACACTATGAAAGGTAATCATTATCGTTACAGTAAACAGTAGTGGCAACATATCTCTGCAAAACAAACCACATCTCATACAAACCTAAATTTATGAAACCAGTTTAAAATATCTGTAAACGGCGCCCTTAAAACCTTTGCTCACCTATTTCTACTAGTTTCATGAACATTATTATTATATTTTTTAAAGCTTAAACTAGAGCAGATACCGCACATCTCTTATGCAGTTTTTTTGTTAAATCCTTTAACCCGAAATATCGTATGGTTTCCACGAATAAGTCAATTAGCGAAAAAAAAAATCATTGCTTACATACTTTTTTTAAAAGCACGCCATTGACTGTCTTGATAAAAGTAGCCCACTTGGTAAAAACTATTTTTAACAAAACTGTGAAACAGTGTAAAATGTTAACATGGAGCGCCATGTAGGATGTGTACGAGTACCCGGCAGAGCGAGTGTTCGCAGTGGGACAGTGACAACGAACCAGCAGCTGGGATGCGTTATTACTCGCAGGAGGAATGATCACGTGATAAGGCACAGTTGGTGCGACATCGCCAGATTAGATCACTCGTAATGACGCAACACCGCGTCAAACATGCGGCTACAGCTCGTTCGGGATAAAGTGAGCACTAAAAATATAACCTTTGAAAAATATCACTAGCCGTTACTGGACATAATTCAACATTTACTATAGTTGCATTACTGCTTGTATGGTTGGCAGCGAAATTACGCAAAACAATTCCTATTAAAATACAACAATACTGAAACAAAATCAACCGAAACTGACATAATCGTATTGTATATAATTATTAAACATTTTATATAGGTACCTACCGACTGTACAATTTATCTTTCATGCGCAAACATCAAGTGACGTGTCCAGAGAGGTTAGACATTTCCCGCCCATCGTTAGTCGTTACGCACGGAAGGATATGAACTGGCTGAAAATGGAACTTTACCAGGACTTTTTTTAGTGGTCACTTTATCCTGAACCGCCTATATCAAGTACCGGCGCGTGACGTCACTACTCTGCGAACACTCCGCGGTACCCAGAACTGCCAACCGTGCCTGGTTCGTATGCCCATTGCTACAAACACTGAAGAGAAGTTTCCACCAGCTTGTTTCAGAGTAGCTCAACTTTGTGGTTATTGACAGTGTGTTTTGAGCAGAGGTGTCATTCATTCGACTTTACCAATGAAAATAAAGTTACTTCTGAGACACAATACCTTTGTGATTTGTGGTTGCAGCTTATGACGCTGAGAGTTAAGGCCCTCGCTTACCACGTGCTTAAAATGTGTTGCAGTGTGTTCGTAAATACGTTTTTTATCAAACTATTCCACATATGCCCAATGTGTCTGTGTACGAAAAGAAAATACACCACAAACAATGACTGAAGAGTAGTTTCAAAGCATCATGTAGATTAGACAAATCGTTTCGGAGCTCCTCAAAAATGCTAAAAACAGCTTCTTCAACCTGTTATCTCTGAAAAACTACGCACGGGATACGTATGAAACTACTCTAGGAGCATGCAACAGCCATGGCCGAAATCGGCATTTTCAGACTGCCGTGCTTCACAATATTGTGGACGAATGTCTGCGAAACTAGTACAGGGCCCTGCGTTGAACTTTGTTTAAGACTTTCCACCAATAAAAAGATGGGGTCACCGCTGAATGTCAGTCGGCGAGTGTCCTACGATACCACTACACGCAGTTTCAGTGTCTTGCGGTAGAGGTGATACCGCACCAGATGAGCCGGACAACATCGCCCTTGGCGTCGTGCCTCACACACACAAACGGAGTCTATATAGGGAGCCGCCTTAAGTTCACCCAATCGGCAATCTCTGACTATGAAGCAAAGCTGCAGATGTGCACATAAGTCACTGAACCAAGATAATGCAAAATTCTTTTCGCCGAAAATAAGTGGCTCCACCTATGAGTAGGAACCCCAGGTTTTGGTCAGGCCCCCGTTACAGCAATAGAAAAAACAAAATACTAGCGAAGATGCCTGGAGTCAGGGTCATAAGTTGCCAACAACTATTACAATAAACAAAATAGTTGAATCAGAATATTAAAAGAATAAATTAGCTTACCAACCTCGAAGAAATTTAGCTACTTCAATGACTTGCAGGATAGAATTCACTTATTATACATGACTGAGATGGCTGTTGTCCTGTTACACTCCAGACCGGGTTTCCGATTAAATATCACTACCTGCTATTTGCACCTATGCAGCGTAGTGCAAGCGAAGAGCAAGTCAAATGAGTCTTCTATTGCATGTGTGTGCGTATTTAATACCATTACAGCTCAACCAGGCGCAACCCCGGTGCCAATTTTGAGATGCTTTCCATAAAAAGTGATATTTAACCGACCCCCAGCTATAAAGGTAATGTTCCTCTTTGACTTGTAGCTATGTTATTGCCGGAAGTTCTCCCCGAGGTGTCTCGTGAACTGTCACCTCCAGTATGCCGTACAATAAATCCACGAATTTTTCCAGTCCAAACTTTATTACTGTGTAGTTTTGCTATTTAATAATAGGGTAAATACATGTATTAACTTACATTCACTTATAACTAACATTCTGATAGTGACAGTCTCTTCTCAATAATATGTCCGTTCCGTAACAACGTCAGCTTGAATGTGCGTAAAATATGTTGATGAATATTCACTTGAAATCATTCATAGCATCCATGTATGTGTGTGTATATATATATATATATATATATATATATATATATATATATATATATATATATATATATATATAGGTGTGTGTGTGTCAAATTTATTCTGTATCATTAAATGCAATGTAAAAAAAATTGCCGCATTCAATAAATATGTCCAGTAAACAAAGCCCATCTCTTTAATAACATAAATAAAAATACATGACGCCAGTATGGTATATTGATACGAGAGTGTTATTTGCGCAACAATGATACATTTTTAACGTATTTCTAAACAACCTAAAATCACAAAAAAAATTACAGTACTTCCAACTCACTATGTGATGCCATCTTTAAACTCTGAACAGTGTTATAGACAATTTTCACCACATGACTACCTCTGAAGATCGACAAAACCTGTTCACACAATGGAAAACTTTCAAGGCCTGCACACAATTGAATACTTTTGCATAAGACATAAAGTTTCAGTAACTTTAATTTTTGTCGATACACAATACAAACGTACAGTTAAAGTAAGGACACTTCCTAAAAGCAATTGAGAATTTTTTGCGATAAGGAAATATAATGTTATAAATCATTATGTATTCATCGTAAAAGCATGTCACATATATACGTATTACGAAAATAAGCCCAATTAACAACGTATATTACATATTTTAGAATATTTTGCAGAAAAACAGAATCATTTACAGGCTAAACTTATAGTTCTTTGTTTTATACTTCTCTAAAATAAAAGGTTTTCGGGTAGCGTAAACACGAGACACAACTGCTTGATTTTCCATGAAATCCCAGTACTGGAAAACAAACGATTATTACATATGTGTTTCGTTATAACAAAAACATAATTTAGTTCTCTGCAAACATGGTACATCTAACAACCCCGGTGTAAGGGTGGAAGGGCGTGGGTGCAGTGCACCAGGTGCAAGATGCAGCTGCATGTATGTGGGTGGGCGTGGCCAGGCCTGCAGGAGAGGCTCAGGTAGACAGCAGGCAGCAAGGCTAGGTCTTGTAACATGCAATGAGTCACAGTACAGTCGTCGCACGCTGTTTCTAACAAGCCTGCCAAATTTTTTAAAAACATAGAAGCATAGTGTCAAGTGTGTGTTCTTTTCCTAGATAAACATAATATGAATAAGTTAAGGCTCGGTTTCAGTCGCCATACTGAATTTTATCATTTTTCGCTTGTTTGGAATTCTGAGAAGAAAATTGTTAAATATGTGATTATACCTTAAATTATATTTACATTTCGCTACAGTACAGACCTTGCGATTTAGCTGCTAACTTATAATTACGCCGCAATTTGTCGGGCAAATTATGAATATAAAAAAGTTTTCCACACAAATTGCCGTATAATTAAAAGTTAACAGCTAATTCGCAAGGTCAGTACTGTAGTGAAATTTAAATAGAATTTGAGGTATAATCGCATATTTAACATTTTTCTTCTCAGAATTCCAAAAAAGCGAAAAATAATAAAATCCAATATGGCGACTGAAACCGAGCCTTAAGTGGTTTGGCGTAAAAAAGAATACAAGTGACACGCTGCAACGCCGTCCATGCGCCAGTCGAGGACTCCTCTTAAGACGATACTGAAATATTCGTTTGTAAATATTTGAACCGTGCTAAACAATCGTCTTGCAATCTACAAACAAGTCGCATTACTACGGACAGGAAAATGTCTTCGTTTCAACGACCTGTAGACTAGAATACACACTATGTAGGCCCTACATTCTATCTAGCCTCAGAAATCGCAACACTTGTTACTCGCCTGGGAAAATTCTACGCGCATCTGACAAATCCTGGTTCAATTGCAAAATATAGTAAAATAAGCATATGTTTGAAATATATACTGTGAAGAAATTTACTCACAAATATCCTGTTCCTCTATGCATCAAGTTACAGTCTCGCTATCTCTACATCTCTATATCGACCTTTCCCTATATCTCCCTAGCTCTCTCAATATTTCTACATCTATCTTTCTTTATCTCTCTACCTATCTCTATATATATAGCCATATCGAAATTCTATCCTGTTTTTCCTATCACATGCCACCTCCCCCTGAATACCAAAAAGCACAATCTTGGCCACGTGTCTGACACATACTCGACAAGTCAATACAATATACTGCTTGTATAATGATTAAAAACAACTAGTCCTCGGAACACAGTTGGCGGCCCTGCTTCGCGGCTCCCGAGCCCTGATAAACCACTTCCGGGTGACATTTCGCCGGCCACTCCGAGGTTATACTTGGTCTGTAGCTCGTGAGGGAATGTGTATGTTTTACGTGAAGCAAATTGTATGATGTACGCTGATTACAAGATACACTATACTCTATCCATTCCAAGATGGCAGCTTGTGTCACTCCGCCTGTCCGCGCGCTTGAACGGTATTGGCTGTGCAACAAACCGCCGCGCCAACTCCGCGTGTATCGCGAGCTATCGACTGGCGACAAGTGGAGGAACGGAATCGCGCCTCGCTGTGGAGGAAATGGAATCACGACGGACGTTAGCGTCGTCGCGTAAGTCGTAGTTAATCTATTCCATGAACATATAGTATTTCATGAGCACAGAGTGATATATTACAGAGGATTAAAAAAACCGCAACTGAACGATGAAATCACCTATCCTGAACTAAAACACAGCAATTTTGCGTAGTATCTATTTCCTGCCACAACGACACTGTTTTGACCTTGTTACCAAGTTTTGCAGTGATATCGGAAATATTTTTTTATTGCTATCTAATACTCATATCAAAATTTTGCTCCACAGTTTTGACACTTATGATTTGTACCTGAATTTTTTTTGTAGAAATATACTGAACGGTTTTTTAGATTTCATCACCCAAAGAACCACGTTTTACTGTCATGAAAATAAGCAAAAATGAAGCATATTTTTTTTTTGCTGGCGAATGGTACATTATTTTTAAAAACGCGTCCACAGCATTGTGCATCGTGTGACTGCGCATTGACTCAAAAAAATTTTAAGCTTTTGGTTAAAAAATAATAGCGTTATTGCCACCAGTCTGAAAAAAACACAGCAGGAACTAACACTTAACTAACCAGCCAACCAATGATCAAGAGCTGACCTGTGATAGTGTTTATTTCTGCTGCAATCTTGGACTGGATACATTATAGTTGTAAAACTACTAGGTTGGCAACACAGTATGATGCATGCAGGTGTTCAAGACTGTGAAGGAATGTATAGGTCATTTGGGATAAAGTGAGCACTAAAGATTTAACCTTTGAAAAAAATCACTAGCTGTTACTGCATATACATCACCACTAACAAGAGTTACGTTATTGCTTGTATGGTTGGTAGCGATTTATTGTACGTAGTTCCGTGTATTTTCCTATTTGAATACAACATTAGTGAAAGAACATATAACGAACTCGACCTGTCTGTATTTAATACACTTCAAAATATTTATTTACGATCTTATTGACATTTCCACTTACAGTATAATTAGACTCGATTGGCGCCAGGATAATGTGACACTGTCGCCCTAATGTCATCTTGCTCGTTGCAGCTTGCGCCGCGCTTCAGACAGTTCAAAGTTCCACCGACAGGTGGCATCAGAGGTAGGTTCTCGCCGTTTTTTGCCGCCCCGTCATTTGCATCATTTGCGTGTGTTTGTCCATTGTGCGTATATACAGATTCTAAAGTATTGGAAATTACTATGACTATCACTGTCAAATTATGTGAAACCATCGGTATTCTGTAAATTATGTTTTACATTTGCCAGGCTAGAAACAGCATACTTTTTATTTCACATATTAAGAAAATACGTTATTTATTGTTTTTGAAGTGCCGAAGTGAGTCGTCGTTCGTGGCAGTAGAACTGAACGAAACTTGAATTATTGAATTGCGTGTATCATGTCCGTTTTTAGTGGCGGTTTTGAGTTACAAATTTAAATAAAATATTCCAGCATTTACGAGATTCGTAACTGCAATAGTGCATGTTGTATAAATTAGTCGATGGAGAGAAACTAGTGTTATGAGACATTAACTCGTACGTATTTATAACTAAGGTTACTTTTTATTATATTTTATATTCAGTCCCGTGCAATTAATGAGTAGATATTGTAGCCAAAATGTATCGAAACAGTTGAATGTAGTTGTAAACATTGCACGAACCTATGTAAATAAAAGCACGTGGCAATGTTGATGTTTACTTGCAGCGGAAAGATATAAACTGGCAGACAATATAAATTAATCAGGGCTTTTTTGAGTGTTCACTTTATTCCGAATCACCTATATCAATTCCAGGTAAGCTGATCATAAGATACACTAGTTACTAAAGAAACAGAAGATAACGGGATGAAGAATGGGGAAGGGGGCGACTATGAAGTTATCGCGACAATAGCAGCCACTATCTACAATCCGGTATTTGAGGAGTGTAGATAGCGGAACATATCAAATAAATGCTCTAAGCGGCACCGAAGCTTTAAAGATAGCAAACACTGCAGCTAGCTGTGATTTGAGACCAGACCTCGCCTGGCGCTGGATCAAACTGCTAGACAAAATACCAACACCTTCATACATCCATAACACAACACGTTTTAACGAATATGGGCTACAGCAATATTCATCCTCATGATTTAATTTTCACATTTGTTCCAGATTTTAGTTTTTTATTTCAGACAAATTGTGACTGCGTTTTGCTCTTATGAAACATTTTTATCCCTCACAGTTTTAGTGTAATAATTTAATTGTCAAAATTTGAATGTTACTGCTTTCTGTGCGATACTCGTAAAACCAACTACCATACCAAACTGAATAAATTCACAGCGAATAAAGATATGGAAGCATACAGGTTCTATACAGAAATAAAAAAAAATTAATTACATAAAACATTTTTGTATTTAATTAAATACGTTGGAATTTAAAATAAAATTTAAATAAATCAATAAGTTTCTTAAAAATACAAAAAAAATATTTTTTTTTTGTATGTTTATGCATATACAGTATAAGAGAACTTGTAGTCTACAACATCGCTCTTCGCTGTGAAGTATTTTTTCTGTTTGGTATGTCAGTTGGTTTTAGTGACGCAAAAACAATGAGACAGAAAACAATTTCATAAGAGCAAAATTTAGTTCCAATTTATGTCTAAAATAAGGGAAATACCTATTAAAATGGATTAAATTCATTAAGCCGAACCATTATGGTGCCTCAAGTGAGAGATTTATAATTTATATTTGTACAAATAACGTTACTTCTGTGAACGTTATCGGTGATATCTTCCTGCTATGAAAAATTTGAGCACGAATAGTATAGGCCCTACACAACGACATGACAAAAGTCAAATTTTGCAAGTTCAGAAGCTTATGCCAAACATAAACTAATAGATGTTCATTTACATTGAAATCAGAAGTCGCGACAACATTATAAATGTTAAAAACACAAATGATATTTTGTATTTCTAAAAAATTACTGGAAATAACAAATTTCTCATCGAAAATTAGCGACATCTTTGGTACACTATAAAACGAAAACAATTTTGTTTTCAGCTAATAGAGTCAGTCCTTCTTAATACAACAATACTACAGGGTGTCCATAAAGTCTTTCCCTCATTACAAAAATTCATAACTAGAAAACTACAAATGCTAGCAAACTGCGGTTTGGACGAACATTATGTGCAACTCATAAAGTTTTTTTTGTGTATATTTCAGGTAGGTGGTGTGTGACGAGTGAAAAGCACAATGGCCTCCATGAAAGAAAAGGCGCAATGTGTGCTGTGGTATCACGAGAGCAGGTCCCCTATCACGGTTCAGCGCAATTTCCGAAGCGAGTATGGACGTCCGCCACCTGATCACAAGAGCATAAAAGCTTGGTATGAGACATTTAAAGAGACAGGTAGTGTGG
>PNEQ01006401.1:0-10641 GCA_003012365.1 Medauroidea extradentata
AGATAAAACATGACAAACGGACCGTATTATTTTGCTCTACGCTCCATTCGCCAGGCACAGGCAAGACCGCGCGGACTGATCTTGTGACGTCACGCCAACCTCCCTCGGGTACCGTTAGCCAGACGGGTCGGTTTCTAGTCCAAGAAAGATACGAGAGAAAGGGGTCGATTTATGGACAAATTGCAAGAAAAGGTTTTTTTACGTCAACATTTGCAGAAAAATTCGTAGAATAACATATTCAAAATTCACGAAAATCCGCTAACAACTTCTTCTTTTTCCGGAATTCGTCCCCGGAAAAATATTAAATAATGAAAGAAAAAAAAATTCGAAAACAGCACACTTTACAGCAAAATATTTCAGATCAATAGGTAAAGTGCATAGCTTTTCCCGTAAAACATTCTAATTTTGTACTAATTCGCACAAAATCCGATATGTGTTTTTCAGAATTTGTCCCGAAACGGCCATAATTAGAGAAGGTGATTCATCGCGGGAAAAGTTGACTGTTAGGCTTCAATGTAATGTATTCATTTCTGATGCTTTGATTTCGTTACTGCTGAGTCCATTTGACTGGGCCAATGACAGACCTTGTGCACTACTACTGGACGTCTGTGATTCGTCTGTAAACAACTAGACCGTGCTATATAACTATCGGCCAACAATGCATGACGTAGGACGCTACACTTATTTACATGCCCTTGCCTATTCTCATGACTACATTGTGTGAAAAGAGTTCCTTACTAAACGGAATAATTAGTTTGCCATCTATGAACTCGTATGAGTAACATAAAATTTTATGCAGTGTATGTGGCACTATTTTCAAATAAACTTCCAAAATTCCGCATGACTGCATCGGAGCACTGGAAATTTTAATCAAACAAATTGGTTTTATATAAAACAAATCAAATTACTGGAATCAATAGGGCCTACAGGAAATGCTTTATCACCGAGGAAAATAATAAAGAAATACCTTCATCTTAAATTTATCAAAATAAAATACTAATAACTTGAAATTGTGAGTATAACATTCATATAAAGAAACAAAGGCATTTGAGGGTATTTAAAGGTTATAGGTATATAACTAAATATTACCTTAGTTCTGAAAAGGCGTTTGTGATAGAATTAATTCAAACGGACGGGGAGTGTGTGTGTGTGTGTGTGTATATATATATATATATATAAATTTATATATATATATATATATATATATATATATATATGTGTGTATGTGTGTATCTACACACTTTTTTGACAGCCTGGTAAAGGAGATTGCTCACCCGTGAAATATTTTACATGCATTTCGACCTATTGTGGTACATGATGTGAGAAAATATCCTATGTATTAAAAATAAAGTCACCTGGTGTAAACTCAATAAACTGAAGTATCTAGTACAAACATTATTTTTAATTTAAATGCATGTAGGTCATACAATAATGTTTTCCTTGCATTTAACTATTACAAAGCAAATTTGGCGAATCAAGTGAACCGATCTAAACAATTGTCACATTTAAAAAATGTATAGCTGTTTTGAAACATTGGTGACATACAAATGCGAGGAAATAAGTTTACGTAATCTGAAAACTTGTTACAATTTCTGAAGTAATGTGAACTGATATTGATATTTCATGCATTTAAATTTAAGCTGTAAAACAGCGCCAATTGTAGTGGTATGAAATACTGAACTATTTAGTTAAATTTATATTTAAAACATATAAACAGTATGTCATATTATTTCCTGATTTCACACATTGTACTCAAAGTTTACTCGTTAATGAAAGTATGGTAGTGATACACATATAATATACGAAAATTGTTGCAGGCTAAATGTCATGAAGAGGGAGGAGGGGTGAGTGACAATATATCAGCTGCGTAGTTGAAACCAGGACGCGAACGTGCTACTCAAAGACCTAGGAATGTGATGCAAAAGTACTGCGTATTAAAATATCATGGAAATATCTGAGCTGTAGATTGCCTGCAAATGTAAAGAAAAATAAATTTTAAAAAAAATCATTAAAAAAATATGTAATTAAAATGTGCTTCTCAATACGTTTTGCCTTAAATTGACTTTCAAATATTCACTCATCATTGTAAGTAGTCCCTAAATTAACATTTCAGATGTATACGAAGATATGTAGGTGTTTGCCACTGTGTTACAGTAGCGTACGTGACGTTTAGGAGAGACAATGCATACACGCCGGGGACAGAGCTGGCGCACACACAGTACGTGAACAGCCTAGTTTGGCAACAATGCTACAGCCTAGGAAGTGAATGGTGTGATGGAAAGAGACCGATAACCGCCCAGGGGGAGGGCTGGGAGTCTGGAAAGAGCATGGAGGAAGATGTGGGGAGGGATGTGAGGAGTTGACTAACACCATGTGATCAAGTATGCGAGTGTGCTGCTCTCCTTTGTGGATCTGCGGAACTATTTCAGCTACGAAGAGAAATGATTCTCTAAACACACAACAGATGTGTTAGTATCGGAAACCTGAAACAAGATGGCGAGACAAATTTCCCTTAAATGCTCAAGGTTCTAGAATCACAGATTGTGCCTCAGAAGTTCGTAACACTGGAAACAATTTTGTTTAAAATGTTGGCTAAAACTATTGTCTAGGATTGCTATTGTTTAATTTTCGCAAATTGGCTTCATGAAACCTACAGTTATAGATTAATGCTCTTAGCGTTGAATTATGTACCACGCCCTCTTAAGTCTTATCTATCTACATCCATCACATCGGCTGAAGCTGAGAGATCATTCTCAAAGTTAGACAATATCATGTCGAAGATAAGAAGCACGGTAAACCAGGACAGACTTGAAGCTCTGTTAATCATGTCAGTTGAAGCAAAGATATGCAGACAAGTGAATCTAAACGACTGTGTACAAAAATTGGCTAAGTATGGGCCGCGGAGAACATCACTTTAATATAGTGTTTGTTCTGTGTTACTATGTGTCACGTAGGAGAATACTGTTTTAATGATCTGTGTTTATCAATGGGCTGTGGAGATGGGTCACAGACACGGTCGTAGAAGAACAGGTCTGGACACTCGCCTACCTAACAATGTATTTTGCTTGACCCCCTTGTTGTTTTGCTGTAGTTCGTCAAGTTACCGAGAATGTCGTACTTTTTGGCGCTGTTTTCCGGGCGGTCGGACTCAAACTCCATCCACTTTTTTCATTGTTAAATTTATAAAGTAAATAAAGATTGCTGGAGACTTTTCTTAAATTTGTGAGGGAAGAAAGTATTGGTAAAACAAGATGGCCGCCACTTAGGATCGTGAGTTGTATCGCTCCAATTTTAAGTGTTTAAATATAATGTTAACTTAACAATATTTATTCTTTATTACGAACCAAGTATCACTATATTTAGTTGTACCTAACATATATTGTTTGATAACAGAATTATCACTCAGTTAACAAGTTATATGTGATTGCTAATTTTTTGTTGCCGACTGTTGCTTGTCGCTTAGTAAACACCTTGTTTATTTGCTGCTACTCTTGTGTATTTGCTGAACTCAAGTTAATATCAACTGAGTAATATATTTTGAAATAATTATTTTGGAGAAACATTTAATTAATTTGTTTGATAGGACTTAAGTACTAGTTTATGTAAACATCCCAGCACAACTTTGTAGGCCTAACCATCAACATGACAGTTAAAACTGTTTTTCACATTCCCGGTTGCAGTTATGACATGAATGGCATTTTGGAGAGTGAGGTAAAGCACATGAAGTTGAAACACTTCCTTGATATCAGTGGATGTAAACACTGTGCATCAGTTGTTGATGATGGTATTATTTGTGACATCTGTGGCAAATGGTTTCACTTTCCATGTACTAGGGTCAATGTCGATGCAGTCCCCGAGGGTGAATGGAAATGTTTTTACTGTCAGTTTGAGGAAAAGCTTGCTGAAGAAAAACACCATGCTGATGCATTCCAGGAGCAGATGATCTAGAAAGAAAAGGAAATAGAATACTGGAAAGCAGAGAATGTTAAACTTGCTGAGAAACTGGCCAGTGTGAGAGAGGAAAATAGTGAGATACTCCGAGACATCTGTTTATCTGACAAATTAGTATCCTCTCAGGAAAATTTTAAAGTTGTTAGAAGAAAGCACAAAATGCCTAGACAATCATTTCCACCTCTAGTCTGTTCACAGGCATCGCAACAAGAGCAGCACTGCAGGAATAGCTTCTCTGCTCTTGCTGACTTGGAGGAAGATGAACCAGAGATCATCACTCCGACAGCCAACAGCCCAGGAAGATCCAAAAGGAAAAGGAGAGTGCTCATCCTAGGAAGCAGTCACGCAAGAGGCATGGGAGAGAGTGTCATGGAAAAACTGGGTGAGGGATTTGAATTGCTTACAATTTGCAAACATAATGCTGGACTTGGCAGTGTTGCAGACGATATAAGTAGATTAACGGAAGGTTTTTGTGAGTTGGGCCAAGTTGTCATTGTGGGGGGAATGGGTAATAGCATTGATAAGAGTGAAAGATATTCAATTGTTAAGGATATCAGCAACATTGCCAGGGCCACTGGTCACACCAGTGTGCTGATCTGTGAGACACCACAACGGCATGACAAACCTGTTCTTGAGAGGAAGGTGCAGGCAGTTTTAACACTGCTCTGCGTGGCTGTGTGAGGTCAGGCAGATTCAATCACATTGGTGTGATCAGTCTAGAGGAAATAACCAGAGCCGATCACACGAGACATGGTTTGCACTTGAATCGTTCGGGCAAGAGGAAACTTGCTGACCGAATTGCTCGTACGATTCAGGGCAGCCATGCCTCAAGTCAGAATATTCAGGTCATTGTTGGTAACTGTAAACATTTTTTTAGAGTAAAGGACTCCATACCTTTAAGATTAAATTCATGTAACAAAGAAGTTAGACTTACACGCCCAGCCTCAAAAATAACTTACAATTCTTCAATCAATAATAAACCACCAATAAAAAATAATGCTAACAAATTGTGTCTTTTCCATCAAAATACAAGGGGTGTTACTAGCAAAATTAATGAACTATTAATATTGCTTACAACAATTGTCTACAGAATACAATCTGGACTTCCAAATATTATGTTTAACAGAAACTCATTTATCAGAAACGTTTGCGAAGCAAGTAAAAATTCCTGGTTATTCCCTCTGTTCCAGTTATTGTAGAACAAGTATGACTAAGGGAGGTACCTGTATTTACATTAAAGAAAATGTTAATATTAGTTGTGAAAATGACGTACATTTAATATGTGAAGATCAAGTTTTTGAATGTAGTTGTGTATGCATGACAACTGAATTAGGTAAAAAGTAATTATTATGAACACATACAGAGCTCCAACTGGCAACTTTAATAATTTTTTGAAACTGCTTGAAATTAAACTTAAATCGGTTTACAGACCTAACCTAGAAATTATTTTATGTCGGGACTTCAATATTGATTACTTAACAGATAGCAACAGAAAAACTGAACTAAACAGTTTACTTAACACTTACAATTTGAAATATATTGTTAACTTTGCCACTAGAATTGATGGAACCTCCCAGACGGCTATTCATAACATGTTTATTAACAGCAGCCTAGTTGCAACATATAACTGCTTCCCAATATTAAATGGCTTATCAGATCATGTTGCACAAGTATTAGTTATGCCTTCATTCAATATACCTGCTAAAAACTGCCTTTATAAGAAAATAAGAAATTGTTCATTAGAAAACATCAAAAAATTCAAAGATTATCTCCTCAGGGAGCAGTGGTCATCAATGCACGAATCTTATGAAACAAATCAAAAGTTTAACTGTTTTATTGACGCAGTCCTCTTACTTTTTGAAAAAAAATTTCCATCCAGACTAACCCGCCAAAACACAAACTCTAACAAAAACCCATGGCTCACTAAAGGCATAAAGATTTCTTGTGAAAACAAAATAAAACTTTACAAAGCAGCCAGAGTTAGCAACAATCCTAATTTAATAAACCATTACAAGATATATTGCAAAATCTTATGTAATGTTATAAAATGTGCAAAAAAGAAGTACTTCAACAACCAAATTGAAAATTCAGAAAATAGAATAAAAACCACTTGGAACATTGTAAAAAAACACAACAGGGAAAACACATGAACCATGTCCAGTCGTAAAACTAAGAGTTGAGGATACTGAATCTGCAGATCCTAAAATAGTTGCAGATATATTTAATTCATATTTACTAAATGCTGTATATGAAATTCTTTGCAAAACCACAAAAGTAAGTACATCAACAATTCCTTTTCTCCAGGGCACAGAATACCTTGCTATGAGACTTAATTGTACAACCCCAAAAGAAATAGAAAGAACAATAAATTCTCTACAGTCAAAATTGTCTAGCGGATATGATGGTATAAATTTAAATTGTTAAAGCAATGCGCTTTTGAATTTAGTACTCCTCTAAGCCTCATCTGCAATGCTATCTTCGAAACAGGTTTGTTTCCTGATAGACTCAAATGGGCTGCGGTTACACCGCTATTTAAGAAAGGGGACCATTCTAGTGCAGCTAATTATAGACCAATCTCCTTGCTCACGTCCTTTTCTAAAGTCATTGAAAAATTAATATATATTAGATTGTTAAAACATTTGAAAAAAGTATATATATTCTCAACTGTCCAGTATGGTTTTAGGAAAAACACTTCAGCAAATGATGCCATTTTCAAACTCACAAATTGTGTTCTAAATGTAATTGATAAAAAGCTGCCTTCTGTTGTAATTTTCTGTGACCTCACCAAAGCTTTTGACTGTGTAAATCACAAATTGCTGATAAACGAATTAGAATTTTATGGAGTTACGGAAATTACTAACAAACTAATGACGTCATATCTTTCAGACAGGCAGCAACATTTATCTGTTAAAAGATAAAGATATTTAATTTTTCTCAAAACCTGGTAAAATAAAACATGGTGTTCCACAGGGCTCAATTTTAGGTCCACTATTATTCCTAGTGTACATAAATGATCTACCACGTTCCCTAAACCCTAACGTTACACCCATTTTATTTGCTGATGACACAAGTAGCTATAGTTGTCTCTGGTGATTCTGTAGAAGAACTCAGACAAATAGCAAATACCACATTTACAGAGTTGAACTCATGGTTTTCCTTGAACAAATTAATAATGAACAGTAAGAAACAAACTGACTCCTGTAAACCTCTTTTTAAAAGCACCAAGATATTGCCATGTGAATATATGTATTCACTGCTCCTATTTATGTCTAAGAACAATAACATTTTTGAGAAAAATGAATTCTATCACAAGCATGACACTAGAAATAATAAACACATACACATGCCCTCTGTAAATTTAAAATTAGTACAAAAAGGGCCTTACTACTCCGGAAGTAACATTTTTAACAAACTGCCAAAAAACTTGCAAGAAATATTTTTCTCAAACCCTAAACTTTTCAAAAGAAAACTGAGGGATTATTTCTCTGAACATGCTTTTTATTCAGTAGAAGAGTACTTAAATCATAAACATTAAATTACATACTTGTATAACAGTGTACATGTCAGGTCTCTTTCTCCTGCTTTTCTTCTTCTTTTTTCAGATTATTGACGACTTCATCCAGTTGCTATATATGAAGTGATGAATAAAGATTATTTATTCATATTATATTCTTGTACATAAATGTATAACCTTATGTTATGTATAACCTTATATCATGTTTTTATGTTATAACTATATATTATGTTAACTCTATGACATGTCCAATATCTTTGTACAACATATGCGGATAAGATCATAAGGATGCAACAAAACAAACAAACAAGCAATCATAAATTGATAAAAAATAAGTTTTGATAAATTGTTTATCTTAGTGAGGAGGAAGTGGGCGGAGTTTGAGCCGACCGCCCTAACAGCAGCGCCAAAAACCTATAGCATTGTCGTGAACTTAGCGAACTGCAGCCAAACAACAAGGGGGTCAAGTTTCCAGGCGAGTGACCAGACCTGTTCTTCTACGGCCGTGGTCACAGAATATACTTTCTTATATATATAGAGAGGTGTGGAACAATAGGTTGCATATTGATTTTACTTTGAAACAGTGATATGTGTAGCTATGAGATGTAGACCCTTGTGCTGTGTGTGTTGTTTGTAAATGGAATTGCCAAAGATGTTAGTAGGGTCCAGATGGAGCATGTCGCCGGGAATTGTAACCAAACAAACGCTTGATGTGGTTGGTATCAATATGGCCGACTAATTAACTAATTGAGGAAAAATTAGTTAGGAGGTGTGTAAACAGGGCTAAAATATAGAGTTTTCAACCTAAAACATTAATTAAAAAGCATAATAGATTAATTTACCATAAAAATACCAGTCTGATGTGTACTTTTGAGGTTAAAGCAGTATGGCGGCTGGCAAATTTGGTGGCTACCTCTCCCCCCACTTTGCATCACTCCCCTCGCCAACATTAAGACCTTATGCTACCCCCGTGGGAATTGCTGAAGACTATGATAATATTGTTTGACATAAATTTATTTCCTTACAGTGTGCACACAACAGCTTTTTGAAAATATCTTGTAACAAAACTCTATCACCCCCACCCACAGACACAAGTACTGGATTATTTGGAATAAATATAGTTACTCAAAATTATGTCTAAAATTACTAGCTCGGGAATATTTTCGCTCTTCCCCTGCAACTTATCATGGCCATCTCTGTGAGCTAATATCATTCAGCTATTTGAAAAAATGTCCAAGTGATAATATAAAATTGTTGCAGTTTGTTAACTTGCACCGCATCAAGAATTTGTGTCCCTCTCCCAATCGACCACTTGTAAATGAAAGTAATAATGTGTAACTTACGATTTCCTTCTGATATTCAAGAATATTTTATGAAGTTATTGTAAAATTGTTCACACAACCTACTTTCCTCATAGCAAAATATATTTTCAGTCAGTGATATATTGTGCTCTGAGGCACGAAAAAATGCTTGAAAAACGCCATTTTGCATTTTGAAATCCTAAATTTTCCGGTGGAGGACCCCGGACCCCCCCTCCCCGCTTTAAAGGGGGTTATGGCTTATAGTTGGGGCAGAAAATTATACTCGGCCCCTCCTGTTATCTCAACCTGGAGCCTCCACTGATGTGAAGCCTCCACCTACAATCATTTTTATTAGCTGATAATTTTCAACTCAGGACATGCAACTTACAATTACAGGTACACGACACATGAGGTGAGATACGGTTGTTAACGTTTTAACTCTGATGCTATGCAAGTTTTATATAACACAAGTTAATAGACTTCGATACTCACGACTGCATACTGTTTTAGGTTTGCAGGTGCCTCAAAGATTCACTGAGTATATATATACCACCATAAGAAAAATCCAGATTCATATGATCCTTCTTTGTAACCACAGGTTTAAGTGAAATGTTTTTTATTAGAATATGAATGTCCAGTCTAACAAGCCTTTGTTTTGTTAGCTTGCGTTGGTAAGAAAACTTTGTCAAACATTCAACATAAATATTTAAAATAGGCCTACACATAGAAAAAAGTATGTATAGTTTTCTTACACCCCTCAGGAATATAATAATTTCTAGTCATTGTTTTTGAAAGTGTAGCTCTTGCACCGAGACCAAGTATGAGATTCAATTGTAGAATGATGTTGTCACATAATGACTGTGCTCAGTTGTCGCTTAAACTGTGATCATTCGCTGCTTTACACATTTTACCATGCCTAAATCTCAATCTGCATCTGATATAATTGTTAACAACCATCCCCAAACCAATTGCAACAGCTCATGCAATTGGTTTAATTAAGAATATTGAATGAACACAGTTTGTAGATAGGTATTTTGCTAACATCAAAATTTTATACTGTAACTATACTATCACATGTAAAATCTGCAGGGATTTCTGTGGTCATGGGGGTGATTATGGTCACGAACTAAAAATTATTTAGCTGTATAACTTTCCATACATACTGTTATATGAACGAAAACTTTGCCTAAAATTCGGAAATAACTGTAGCTTCGAGATTTCTGCAATACCTGTTGCAAAACCTTGCAATTGCGTTCATTGGGTTGCTGACCATATTCACTCTATGACCAGGCTAACCTCAACGATAGTGTATAACATTATTATATATTATATATTATTTAATTTTTAAAAGTATATTGCAAGCCAAGTATCATTATAAAATTAACGATGGGTGGTTTTAATTTTTCTAAAAAAGTAACATCAACAAATTTGGGTAGCTCTTAATGTCAATATTTCAATGAGATATAAAAATCACGAAGTGTTTTTTCACGAACAAGAAACTAATATTTTTAAAAATAAACTTGTGACAATTTTTAATAATAATAATAATGTTTAACCTCGCAATTGGGCTACCGCCCGGTGGCGAGTGAACTCTGCTCTATCCCTACACTACAAACCCTCCAGACCTCTTCTTAACCTCCCAGCCCCCTTCACGGTTACCAACGCCTCCCGCAGGTCATTCCACTCCCGTACCGTTCTCACAAGCATTGTTTGTTTACCCCTCTCAGTCCTTCTCCAAACCCTCT
Source organism: Medauroidea extradentata (assembly GCA_003012365.1). Lineage (NCBI taxonomy): Eukaryota > Metazoa > Arthropoda > Insecta > Phasmatodea > Phasmatidae > Medauroidea > Medauroidea extradentata. The sequence goes on from PNEQ01006401.1 coordinate 10,512, forward strand.
GAATCTTCTCACTATTGGTTCCTCTCCCCTTAAATGTTCCCTTACTCAACTTGCAGGCCAACCTTCCCCACCCACCCTCTCCATTCACCACCCTGTACATCCTGACCAGTCTTTCGATTTTTCTCCTATC
>PNEQ01006402.1:0-36447 GCA_003012365.1 Medauroidea extradentata
TTTAATTAACTGGCTAAACTGGCTAAGTGCCTACCCGGCCTAAAGCAATATTTACCCTCCTTGCACTGTGTACTTTCGTTGGCACGGTTACGTATCAGGCACACAGACAGGAGACAGTAGAGCAGCAGAAGGTCTGGTAGACTGGTGGGCAGCGAGCACGATGTGCACGCTACGGCAGCTGGAACAGAACTCTCTTCTCAGATTTTGCATTTTGTATATGTATGTATATATATATATATATATATATATATATATATATATATATATATATATATATATATATATAAACTTCATTCACAACCATTCCATCAAATCAAAATAATGAAGAAAACATTCAAGTTGGTTTTCTTGAACGAAAGTTTCCATATCTGCAATTTGTTAATATAAAGTGTACTATTTTTCTGCGGATTTGTACAATTCCTTAGAATTTTCAAGTCTAAGATAACTAAAATAATAAATTAATCGTGTGACCACATAAATGAAGGTAAGCCACTGAGAGTGCTCATTTTCACTGTAGTCATCAAATTAATCAGAGAAATAATTTGTTGGAATAAATACAGTAACAACTGGTCATAACAAATACATGAAATCAAAATAAACCTTCAAAATATATCATGTGAAATAACGTGACATAAATCTAATTATTAAATTTATGTGTTTCCTTTTTAAAAATGTGTGACATATTCTATGAGTCACACAATTGACATTTGCCTGGCGTTTCGTTACATGTTATTTTTACTATTTTTTGTATTCACTAATGTAAGAAAATAAATGCGTACAAGGGATTTATAAACGATATTGAAACATTTATGTTTCCACTACGCGGTGAGGTTGGTATATAAAATGTATTGTGGAGAGGAGCAAATACTGAAATTGGGCCCCGGTTTTTTTTTAAAGATGTTTGGAAACAAGAGCGTTAAGTTACGTGAAAAAAATTACCTATATCCGTAACAGTGACGAAAAAAATTATGTTTCAAAGAGAGAAGTTAAGGAGTGGTTTCGAGGGGTGATGATGTAATACGGATCGGCCATTGTTTTTTTTAATCAGACTGCTTGAATCAAGAAAATGAAATGTTTAAAAATGAGGGGAATTTCCGCAGACATCGAAAAATTGTGGAAATAGCATAAAGTATAAACAAATTTTTTTACACTTACTGTATAAAATAATGTCAGATACCAACAAGTAAATTAAACCACTAGTTTGAATATGCTCAAGGGTTTACATTTCGTCTAATATGAGATTTAAAATGAACAAAAACACGTCTATAGTTAGTAAATGTGCAGACTGCATAATCAAATGGTTTTCATCCGTGCATTTTTAATGTTTTTAATTAGATATAAAAATTACATGAGTCCAAGAATCAAGGCATTTTCTTAAAATTAACATTGAACAACCATTATTTAGGGCAATAGCGAGAAGGAGCACATTTATTGCCCTGAAGTTGTCTATAATGGTGTCACTATTGCTTGGTTTTCAACCATATTTACTTCCGAGAGATTTATAGCATTGTTTCTACAGCGTATTTTAAAGAATGTATTTAACACAGCGAAAATGGCTATATACAGTTGAAGCGATGTAAATAGTACAAAAATAGGTATTTGATAAGTGAAAACTGCAAACCAAACTAACAGGACAACAAACAGATTAAATGGGATAGGATGTATCAGGGCTGAATTACGTTCTAAATAATTATTTCCTACGCTTACAGTAATGGAGTTTCAGTACCCTTACTGTATAGGATATTAAATGTAGTTAAGAAATATTTTGTAAGTGTGAAATATATCAGTGCTTCGTTGAAATGACAGGAGTACAGGACGTGGATATTATAATCTTAGTAAAACCATCACTGATAAAGACACTCAAGATATTTACTTGAAGTGACTTACATAAACAAAACTTGTCGAGCACAGAAGACGATGGAACGTCAGTACAAAGTATCGTGGAATGACTTAAGTACCATGCAAACACAGACAGTGATGTACGCAAAGTTGTTTGCATAAAGTCTTTCGTACACTTGCTGGTATTTCATAGAAACTATTAAAAAGTGATTTCAATTGATAGTAGTACAAAAATGCACACTAAGTGTTATAAAATATTAGATCACGAAAGAGAAACAATAATTTTCATAGCAACTATTTCCCAGGGAAAATGATCGCAATATGCTAACCTCACTGAATAAAAGCTGTGTCAAATGTCAAAAACAATTGTCCCGAGCGTTATGTGAAGAACAGTTTATGTTTCAAGGACTGTAAACAACAGTATTCGTCATTTTGGTTGCAGCCCTCAAGAGGACAACTGTTCAGCACCTGGGAAACTCAAAGCTAAACTTCAAAACCATTTTCATTGTGAAGGCCAGTTCCACTGAGGCGACATTGTAGCAACACGTAGCATGCGGCTGTCGACAGCTGTAGTTGTGTTTAGCGTGCAATTTGTCAATGGCAAAGTAATGATGTATGCTGCAAGCTATAGGTCGGTCACGATAAAATGAGCACTATAAATTTAACCTACGAAAAATATCACTAGCCGTCCATGGAGGTATTAGTCTATTGAGTGGAAGCCTTTGAGCAAATTTGAAGCCAGCCAACAGACGACGTTTAAAGACAAGGATAGAGCTAGTGGTGGCAAAAACATGTAAACATAGCATTGAGCTGAATGAAAATGTTTTATTAGTTTTTGTTAACTACACATTATGCACATGTACAAACAGATTCGATCGTTGCGGAGGATTATCTTTGTACAGGTAAGAAACTTTGAATTAAATTCATCAAGTTTATAAAGTAGGCCTACATACACACAGCGAGAGCTAATTCGTTTTTTTTTTTTTTTATATATTTCTGAAGCAATTGTAAACTGTTGTGTACGATTCAAACAGAGAATTTGCGCGAATTTTTGTAAAAAAAAATACATAATTACATTGCTTTCTGCTATTGTTTTGCCGCCCAAAATATGGCGACTCATAAAAAATAACGTCCTGCGCATGCGCAGTTCGAAAATGTTCGAAAATGATCGGCTTCACACGATTACCATTGAAATGTACGGCAGATGCCACTAGACACCTCCATGTAGCCGTCACTGCATGTAATTCAGCGTTAACCACAGTTGCTTTACTCCTTGCATTGTTGACATAGAAGTTACCCAATACAGTTCCGTATATTTTCCTATTTTAATACAACAATACTGAGACAAAATGAACCGAAATATACACACTTTTATTTTACATAATTAATAAATTTTTATCAAACTATATAGCTTTCTACCGACTGCACAACTTATTTTACACGCTCAAACATCAAGTGACGTGTCCTGGGAGGTTAGACATTTCCCGGCGTCTGCAGTAACTGTTGAGAGATACGAATTGGTTGAAAATCGAACTTTAGCAGGGCTTTTTTGAGAGCTCACTTTATCCTGAACCACCTGTACTTGTGTTGTCATGCGTCAACTACGCTACTAGTGGAGATGTCTAGCTTAGCACTAACACTGTTCCATTAAAGTGACAGTATCCTGGCCCATTGCGAACAAGAAAGACGTGTTTGCAGACTTTGCAGCTTACAAGGTGATAGTGAATTAATGGTCGCAAGGAGGAAACGAGATCGATAGTAAAGGCGAAAATTATACATAGTACACCATAAGCCGATTTTAAAATTGTGCGACACTGCGACAGCGACAGTGCGGCAAACGTGGCTGGCCAATCAGAGGAGAGTAAGCAGACAACAGCGGTGTGAAGGGCTGCGATAGGACATGTTCTATCACAGCTGCAAAATTCGCATGCGAACAGGAACAACAGAAAATAAGAATAAAACACCGCCATATTTGTAAATAAACAACGAAATAGACGCGTGTGAGCATTTAATAATATAGTATGTTATTTTACCAGCCAAATAAATTTAACATAAGACCTAAACACATGCAACCAACATATTAACTTGATATGCGTGCCAATTAACGTATGTGGATAATGTTATTCCATATGCCAAGTTGTAAGATGCAAGCAGAATAGCTGTTAATTGAAGAAGTTTGGAAGCGGTTAAAATCGCCAGCAATCGGGATTCATTTGTTCATTTTCGTTACTATTTCTGACGAAAGAGGGCAATAAATGTAACTAAACGTATCGTCGCTGTCGCATTATTGTAAAATCGATTGACAAGTACTGCGCGAAGTTAGCAGGCCTCCGCATTGTCGGTCGTCGCAGTGTCACACAATTGTAAAATCTGATTTAAGAAGGACAGAGCGAATTAACAAATTGTGTGTTGACGATAAAGCCCATTTAAGTAGTTTTATGAGAACGAGCCAAAAAGATTAATATGTTACTTTAGAAGACTAAGCCAATTATAACCAACAGCGATACCAACTTCTGTGAGACAATACCACCAAAAGTACGAATGTTGATCACAGCTATAGTAGTGGCTGCTACGCTTCTCTAATGAATTTGTTTCGTATTTACGAACCCAGTGTCTCATGAATCGTCCGAAATGTGGGTTAGACACTGACAGAAATGACTCCGTGAAAGTAAATAATTCGAAAAATTAGCCATAATAATATTACACAGTTGCATATGAATTTAAATGCCTGAAATGAAAGCGAAAATAGACACATATTATTAAATATAGCACGGGTTAAATATTACCTTTTAAACCATGCAATGCAACTTAAAGTAATTAAATGTGGACCATTAAAAGTATACAGGAGCTACACAAAGTAAATGTTTATACTAACTGACGTTAAGTGTCATATTTCAATGAACAATTGCCGGCCTACGGTGCGAGAGGTCCTGGGTTCGCATCCCAGCACGGGCATAGATGTTTGTGTCTTTTTTTTTATGTTTAGTTAGTTTGTAAGCCGTCCCTCACCAAGCTTGAAAAGTGCATAAAACCAAAGGATGTTAATAAATCCTCTAAAATATATATATATATATATATATATATATATATATAAGGTTACAATGAAGAACAGAAACAATGTATTTATATAGCGTTTTCTGTTTTTAACTCCCATTTTTTATCTGTCTGTTCGGTACAAAGTTTGCAGTCAAGCTAGAGGATTGAGAATTTAATCATAACTTAGAACTCGACTCGACTACAATGCAATGTAAGTGATAAAAAAAAAATGATTATGAATTTTATACATTTCTCAGAAATTACTGTAAAATTTCATAAACAAGACTACAAATCAGGAAATAGCAGTTTTTATTGTAACATGCTTTTAAAATGGACTTAATAGTATAAAATAACTTTTCCTGTAGAAATACTTGTAAGATTTAAATGGGAGAAAAAAAAGGCGCATGCAATAGATAATAGCGAGGAGTGTAGAGAGATAACTCTCACAACAGTAAATTTGGCTTGTAGTTCAATAACATTTTTAGTGACATAAGATGTCATTTCTTGGATCGGTTATCTAGCGCATTCGACCCACGTATTATTTTTTCGATTTAAATCTCACGCGTATTTTCATAGGAGGAATTATTTTATACATTTCAGGCCGTTTTTAAAAAACGTGATGTATTAAACATATTAATTTAGTTATTATTTCCTGTTAATCGTCTAACAGTATTAAATAATATGTCAATTTTTGTCTGTTAACAAAATAACATACCAACAAAATTAAAATTTTAATAAAAGTCAAACGGTCTCCGTACCATTTTTGGTTCCGGGTCCTTATGCATTTGTCCCCTCTGCCCCTGCCCTGGTCGGTGGCCCTGACTGGGAGAACCACTACATATTAGGAGTGCGGTGACACCACAGCAGAGAGCCACAGTTGTTTTCAACTCGTGTCCTGAACTGCCGGGCGACTTGTATGCGGCAATAACTTGGGCGAGTTTATTGCAGGGCTACGTGTGTCGAAGCTATTCTAATACGGTAAACGTGTGATGTAGCAGGCTCCCGAGTTATGTTAGTGTTTGGATGTCACCTAACTTGCTGTTAGTGACTGTGTGATACACCTTCATCAGCCACGTGGCCAAACACGGCGAGACCAACAGGCCAGCATGTGGGGAGGCATGTGAGGGGAACAAGGGTGTCTGTATAGTCTGTTCACTACATGCTGAGCACTCCACAACACTTTTAACATCTAAAACTGTATTTTATTTGGGCCAAATATGTTATTTATATGTTTGAGGTTGGAGGGATGTTTACACTGGTATTTTGTTCCAGGGAAGTTTTCAGGTCAAAAATATTGAAGATGACTACAAAATGGCTGAAAGAATAATTTAAGCAGTGCTCACTTTGCCGTGAACAGTATATACCCAGCTGAAGGAAGACTTGTCTTGCAGTGTGTTTATACTCTGCATATTGTAAGGCAACAGCTGGTTTACCTCCAGCTGTTTGCGCTCTTGGAAGATATTGGTGTTTCGCTTGGCGCATGAACCGTGTCGCAACGTCTTACGCCTTCCAATTTTTCAACACAAACCTCTAAACTTTATCCCAAGATCATTAACTATTAAAAGAAAATGAAGTTCCAAATATGTTAAACATATTTAAAAACAAACAGAGTATGTCTACTACAAACAAGTCCATGGTACCTTTTAAATGGTTAAAAAGTCTTCCAGACCGTTTTAACAATACAAATACCAACCTTATTTTGTAATACAGAAAGAGTGAAATATTCGTGTGACTTTAAGGGGGATTGATCCCTGTCAGATCGGTTTTACGGTTATTCTTATAAATCAGGGAATAGACTAATTATTTTACTTTTTTCACGCTGACAAGGCATAGTTTATTGTTTCATTCACTATTTGGAATAAATATGGCATTGTTTCTGTTAATGTTGCGGCCTCTGTAGTCGCTCCCATAAATAAAGCAACTTTTCCTTTACAGCTGTTTCTCGTTGCAAAATAATGAATACATTATGGTTCCAGCAATTACAAAAACTCGATTAAGTTTGTATCTATGCTTTGTCGTGACAAAAATTTTATACATCGGCTGGAACAGAAGCTATCGAGAAAAAACTGATAAATCCAAGGTGGTAGGGATCAATACCCCTTAAGAAGAATCAGTACCTGCCATTTTCGAATTCTTAAATTTTCGCTGCAAGTTCCATGCAATAAGATTTATCAAAATTTCTCGTCTGACATGCACAGATATTACCTTATTAAGTGTTATCAGATTGTCACACCTTCACTACTTTCATTAACTTCTGACTAGTAACCTCCCGGAGGAAGAAAGTATTTTTTTATATGGACATGGGCGTCATTTGTGGCTACAGGGTGGGGGGGCAAATGCCCCCCTGGATTTAGAATTTTATGTGTATAAATATATGTTTTGTATTTTTTAATGTAAATAATGCTAACTTAAGTACATAAAACTGAAGTTTTATTATTAAGTATCTAATTTATACATGCTTAATTAGTAAAAAAAGATGCAACAAGGTCACTGTCGCCAGAAAACTAAATCTTGCCCCCCCCCCCCCGGGCTAGAATTACCTGAAATGACGCTCCTGTATATGGATGGTAATAGGTATAGTATATGCGTTAGTAGTTAAGCAATATCAACTGTATACAACGTAAGAAACCATTCAATATGCATTGTCGAAGTATAAAATATTATGGAAAATGTGAAGGGCAATATAAAAGCATAAGTTACATTATAATAAAATGGCGGGTACTGTTTCCCCTTATGCTTTTCGTTCTACAAGATAAACTGTCACAGTTCTAAGTTTCATGAAAAAAAGACTACTACGAAAATGGCACACGCCAGTTTAGTTCTCCACGCATAAATCGGCATTATTCTTGACTCGCGCACAAGTGGTAATGTCAGAGACCATATTTTGAAGAATTTTTTGTCAAGAATAATAATAAAATATATAACATGGTCTCTGCCCGTTAGCTTCTGTGTAAGCCGGAATTTATGCACTGTGTTCATTATTTACAGTGCTATGGTTACAATAATATGTGGCAGAATAATACAAATTTACAGAAGAAACATCAGTTCACTTTAACCTGAATAGACTATATAGTATCTTTGACGTAACAGGCAAGACCAATTAAAATAATTACGTGCTTTATCTGGGTAATCTGAGTTTCCTCCCGTTGCGGTTAGTATCACACAAAATACTAATATGTTCTTGATACTTAAGCTATATGTGTGTATGCTGCAGTAGCTTTTGTGCTTTCGTTCGTTTATTCGAGTGTTTGATATAGTAGAGAAGGCAATAGTCTAGTAAATTTATGGTTGTCTGGGGAACTAATTGCAACAGAAATGAACCAACCGTTTCTTAACGGAAAAAATCTAAGGAATCCGATTCTGAAATGTACACCATCACCAGACGTGTAGGATAGTCGCCATTTTGAAAAAAAAATGGTGCCCAAATGACATTTTCAACAAAAAAATTATAATTAATTCCTTCTGACAGGTACATTTTATAAGAAAAAGTACAAAGACAATATATAAAGAACATAAAATTTCTCGTGAGATGCTTTTTGTTTCATCAATCTACAATATTTCATTCTCAAACTGCAGAGTTTCAAATATTTCCGAAAAATAAACATCATTTCCTCAAATCTGTATTTCGGCTTAAATGAGCAAGAATATAAAAGAAACCGTCCATTATATTTAAAAAAAAAAAATTAACTGAATGAAAATGTAGAGTGTCTTTTCTTCTTAAAAAGATTTTTGTTACATATATTTAACATCAACAGGCATGAGTTGACAAATTTTTTTAATTTACTCTGAATTTTTAATATATATTTGCCATAGTGTTGGCTAAACATTTTTAAGAATTTTACCATTTTATTTATATTACTAAAACATTTAATTTTGGTTTACTAGTTTTCTCTCTAAAAATTTTATCTTAAACAAGTATATAGACTCACCCTTTAAACTAAATTAGTCGGTACCAATATCATTGTCATCAAAAGTTAGTTCATATGAGTTCATGCAGCTCATCCTACGACTGTCACCACATGCTGCAGTGCATATTAGTCCTTGTTTTTTGCAGGAGAACAGCATTGTGCTATATTGACTTAATTTATACCCACACCGTATTAACTTCAGGAGGTGACTTGATGCTGGAGGCTTGGACGATTTAATAGGAGAACGTTTATTCTCTTTCTATGCCTATCCCCACTGTAATGAATGTATTGTTATTCCCAGCCAAGCTTGAACCTGGTGGTATATCCTCATGATGTGGAAAGAGCATGAATCAGAAGTTGGAGACAGAGTTTATGGTTTTACATGCTGTGCCGACTCGCTCACTTTTTTGACAAAAAGTCTAACTCTGAACTGATTGAGTGTTTCTTCTGTTTTAGCACTATATACTTTAGCTAAAGCGAGCTCCCCAGCTTTTACTATTTCTTCGTTAATTTTTCCAGATGTGCTGAATACAGCTGCTTGATGGCGAAAGTCTTCAAATGTTAGCGCATTAATCGATTCAACATTGATAATTGAAAATAGCCTCGATGTGGTGTCGCAACCAAGAAGAGCATGTGCAAGCAATATGTGTGATGTAATGTTTTCTTCCAACCTCTCCCTAATATGTCTGAGGATGTATTTGAAGTTTTCTTTTGCATTGGTCTTTGGTTCTGGGCAAAGGAAGATATCATAAGGTGCATTTTTTTTAATGATGTAGTAGAAGTATAAGGAGATCAGTGTTATCGGCATCTCGTGCTGTGTGAAAAACTCTGCATCCACTTGTTAACATTTCTTAATATTGGAAAGAAAATCAGTTTTTTTAAACAACAACTGTTTGTGGTTGGGAAATTATGTTTTGAGAACATTTGCCTTTTTGACGCCGCAAATGAGCATGTACCTTTGTCCAGCTTCTCACTGTAGCCATCAAAAACAATCTATCACTTCCCATATTTCTTCAGGGCATAGTTGATGTCAATCATGGATACGTCAAGTGGCATTCTTTCCTCAGGGTGTTCGTTGAAGCAATGCACCACCATCCAGAACAAAATGTAACTCTCCACTTGGAATTTCTGCACTGTTTGACCTCTTCTGTATATGTTTAGCAAGCAAAGACTTCACAGATTCTCTCATTAAACCTGAAGAATCGAATAGAGCAACTGTACAAGTGGTTAGTTCATAAGGTAATGTATCACTCAAACTGGTTTGATTTGTTTGAGCAGACACAAAGATGGCATCTTTGAAATAATAACTCAGGATCAATGTGGATTGACTCGCCTTCACAGTTTATCGAGTGTTTGGAATTAAGGGTTTTTACTTGCTCGCTTCTTTTAAAAGAATGCTCAGTCATTATTATCGGCCAGAATTATTTCCCCAGTTACTTCTGCATAGTCAGCATTGACATGTGCTTCAGCAGTGACTCCACTAACTACGCTCCTCAGACTAATTTCATTGCTAAAAATATCCAGTGTTCTAATAAACTCTAACACTTTATCAGTGTCCTAATAAACTTTTAACACTTTATCAGTGCCGTCTCTCTTCTGTAGTGCATCTGTAATGCTTATGTGCTGTTCGCTACTGACATGTGATGGTCCAGCAAATTCTTGCATAGCCATGTTGATTTGAGAGCACACTATGGTCTGGATCCAACCCAAAACGCCCGTTGTTCTTCAGTCATGCCTCGCTCATGTGATGTTAAGCCGCCACTTCCTTTAATTCCTTCCATATAAACCTGTTCTATAACAATATCTGGTGATGGACCAGCCCAAAGTATATTGCTTCTTCTCACAAAATGGAGTCCATTGCAAATCTGTTCATATATGTTGGGTGAAGATTTGCTCAATGCCACCATTTATTGAAGATATAGATATGCACTTTTAGCATATGTCTTATGTCCAGCAGTAGCAAAGAAAGGGAGCATTTCCTTCAGTGATTGAAGATGTATGTGCCAAATACCTAAACGCTCAGCCTTGATGAAATTTCTCTGTATTTCTATCATTTTCATGTACTGTAACTATAATATTGATATACTGTTCTCCTTTACAAATGATGTAAACGTGGATACACGTTTCCCTAGACTAAATTAATCAGTGCCTCAGACTTTGAAATTGTGTCAAAAATCTACTTTTGAATTGAGTAGATCAGCTACAAGTGATCGGGCCTTGCAGATATCATTTTCAGTACATGTTTTTTTTCAGCGATTACTGTGCAGAGAGCTGCATAAACAATAAAATGATCCCTCACAGCTCGAGCAAACGCTTTTCCAGTGATCATGTGTTAAACAGCGTTGCATGCGTAATACTTTTTTTAACAATTTCTTCCAGACCTGAACCTGCCATTATGTGTCCAATGCATCCCAGGAAACTCATTAGTGAGTGAAAACCATCCAGTCGTAATATGATCTGCTTTAGAGGGCTGTGTGGGGGTTCACTGCTAATAATACCCAGTGCTTTTAGAAATTGTGGCTGGTCAAATGTAATAATAGGTGTATGGTTATACATTTTGGCCTGGTCACATATATAATGCAATGAGAAGTATATGCAGGAAAAAATTAGTCGGATCCATATCAATCATAGGCAGTACTGAGATCACTGGCGTTCCTGGATGATCACCTTTATATATATACTAGCAGTACCCCGCGGCTTTGCTCGCGAGTATTATTCGTAACTGATAATATTTACTTTAATTTAAAAACCTCTTTGTACACAAGATTGGTACTTCAGTCGTCAAGTGTTAGAATGTCCAAGCGGCTAGTTGAACTAATTCTGCAGCAGGATAAGTAGCTATAGCTGTCCACGCGAAAAGCAGTCTTAAGTTTGTCCCTGCCACTAACAGTGTCTTCGCCTGGGCCTTATTTATAGCCCTGCCTATTTGACGTTGTGGGGTAGTTACAGACACCTAAGGTAAGAGGTTAATCGAATGAGAAACATCATTTTACCCTGTGCACAACCATTGATGACGGTGCCCTCAATTGTATATTTTCAAAATATTCACTTTAATTTTATTGACATTACAAAGTTTCAGTGGGTAAAGGTTTCGCGGAAACGTATTTGGCGCCCCAAACTTGAGATTAGTGAGATGATATATCGTCGGTTTACTGCCAAAAGTGACAAAGTCAAAATGAGATAAAATTATAAAAATGCTAGGAATATGTAGAATATTGTTCACGAACAATTGCCCAAGTTTAAAGTCTATTCGTCGTTTCGTACTGTTGTGTCACAGTATAGTAACATACCAAATTTTTGTTAATATCTACAATTTAATACTGTTTTTAAACGAAATAGCATTTATGACTTAATCACTTTTAGCAGTATACCGACGATATGTCAGCTGATATTGTAGAGGAACCTAAGTGGAAAGCGAACTGCAATTTTACCCCTTTTAAAGACTACATGTAAATTGCACTAATTCGATCTGTCTTGTAGTTTTTGTGTGTCAGAATTGAACGTTCGCACGCAGCTTTTAACGGAATTCGAGCCCAGAACCTCTCGGAATTTAGACCTGAGTAACAAACAACTGCGTCACGTAACGTCGAAATAATTCATGAAAGTAAAATGTATTAAAAAAAATAAATAAATAGAATATCTGTGTCCTGGGCTCATAGAGGTTGTACAATACCGCGTCTCGAAAGGTTACTGTAGAATGAAACTCCTGTATAGGTTGTTTCTCGCTGCTCGTTCCTGCTTTTCGGATCGTCTGCCTTGAAAATTGACCAACTGTGTTTTATTCTTAATAACCACGTTTCTTATAAAGAAAAAAAATTATACATATTTTTTAAAAATATTTGCATAAGCATCACTCTGACGCGAACAACACCTCAATATCGCTACCTGTTAGATAGATATCGTGGGTTGATGGAAAACAAATTTTGTGCGTTTTCACCCTTTTGGGTGTCGAATTTCGAAATATTTTAAGTTTACATCTTAGACATTTGTATAAGTATCCAACTGAAGTGTAAATCACACATTAGCCCGTTAAGTCGAATCAAAATCGATCATTCAAAAAAAAATATATATATATATCACCCCTGCACAGTATTGAGAAATCGAATTTCGAAAAAATCTGAAAACCGTTTTGCGATAATGTCTGAAATCATCATTCTGAAGCAAAAATTAATTGTATATCTTGACGGGTTCGATAGATATCGAGGATTTATCTAAAAACACGTTCAAGGTCTTTTCACCACTTCAGAGAGTAAATTTCGAGAAACCCCTGAATCACGTTTCAGAATACTTTATTGGTATTTCGTGGACGTAAAAAACACAACATTAGCCCGCTGGGTTCAAGATATATCGATGATTAATTGAAAACGCTTTTCACCACTTTTCACCCCTTTTCACGTCCTTAGGTGGCGAATTTTGAAAATTCCTGAAATCACTTTTTAAGTATCTGAGTAAGCATCAATACTAAACAAAAATCACGTCGCTATATAAAAAACTATGGGATCGATATATATCGAATATGAGTCGAAAACTCATATTACCCCTTTTTTGAACCAATTTGGGGCCGAATTCAGAAAATATATTTTAAATGGTATTTTGGATATTTACAAAAGCACCAATTTAAAGCAAAGAGCACTTCAATATCTCGATTGATTCGATAGATATGGAAAGATAATCGAAAACACATTTCACGTATTTTCACCCTTTTCGAAACGATTTAGAGTCCTGTCATTGACATTTGTAAAAGTAACCAATTAATGTTAAAATCACGGCGATAGCCAATTGTGTTTCAAAGATATAGACGATTCATTAAAAACACATTTTGCCCGTTTTTACTGCCTGGGGGTCGTATTTAAAAAAAAAAATAAAACTACTTTTTGGGTATTTACGTAAGCAATATTTTGAAGTGAATATCAACTCTCTATCCCGAAGGGCTCGATAGATATCGATAGTTGATTGGAAACACATTTAAGGTCTTTTCAGCCTCTTAAATGTTGAACTTCGAAAAATCCTTAAATTGGCTAATATGCATTTTTACGAGTGTCCTATTAAAGTAAAAGTCACGATGATTGGCCGTCGGGTTCGAGCTCTATCGACGTTTCTTCGGAAACACATTTCAACCCTTTTCACCCCCTTAGAGGTCGAATTTCGAAAAATCCCTTCTTAGTGCTCGCCTACGACCTGAGGGGAACCCCCACAAAAAATTTCACGATTCTAGGTCCAGTGGTTTGGGCTGCAGTTTGATATGTCAGTCAGTCAGTCAGTCAGCTTTCATTTTTATACATAGAGATTGGCATGAACCATGTCCATAGTCTATCAATATGTTTTGACGCATCAGTAAATGTTGTGTCATTTTCAAGAGGTACATACTTCAGTAAGCGTAGTCCAGTAGAAGTGGATGCGTAAATATTGATGTTGATCCGAGACATGTCAACAATTTCCTTCAAGGATGATTATTTTCTTTCTACTTTTGCAGACATTTGTACTCCGGGGGTTATCACCGCTATGCTACCCATGCCATGAAACGTTCCATGCCCATTCAGTGCGGCAATATTGTAGTCAACATTGTCGCCAGCATACTGTATAAAACTTCCAGGGCTATACCCAGACAGATAATTACTAATAGCTCCAGCTGAACATCGTGAAAACTGTAACACCTCTGAATTTGATCAAGAAAAACCCATGCTATGTAGTGTATCTACTAAAAATCTTGAGCCTGTGTTAAAGTGAACAAGCACTCCCAATCCCAATTGCAAAGGTTGTAGTATTACTCTTGGGCGCACAGCTTGTACGATGGCTTGGCCAATAGATGCAACCTTGCTTGTTTTGTCCTTACCAGTTATAAGAACTTCCAAAAGTGTCCGAAGACTGTCAGGGAAATGAGAAGTGTTGCTTGCACTGTGAAGAATGTCTTCGACAGATGCATACTCTTGTGGTACTTCAATTTCTTTCATATCTGCTCTTACAAGGTGTGATGCTGCAAGATTTAAGTCTCGTTTGTTTTCTTCTGTGTCTCCAGTTCTAGCATTCTGATAGTAGTCCGTAAGAATATTCACTGCTTTCTTTCTGAATGTAACAATATTCTTTACTCGAGCGACTGTGGTAATAACTATATCCTGAAAATGGTCGAGCAGTTTTTTTTCATACACTTATTTGAGTAAGGTAATAATGTTCGATTCTTTTGTAAATATTCTGCCATCTTGTTTACTAAATCATCAACTGTAATCTGTTCCTCGTCATTTTCTTCCAAGTACTGAGCAACATGTAGAAATGCTTCATGGCTCTTTATCCTCTGGCCGTCCTGTTGATTCTGATTATCTACTTGAGAAGTTAGAAGGTATAAGTTTTTCTGTACGAAAGTTGACACTATACATTTGATGATAACAAGCGTCTGCTGCATGAAGATCGGAGACAGCAGACTGAATTCGATCACGCACTTCCATAGCCCATTTATCATTACGCTCTTCACAGTCCTTCAGCAAACACTCGTGAAAGCTTGTAGTGCGGACAAAATAAGACTGGTTGTTTAAAATATGCTGCTGAGTAACTTTTTCCCCGCAGAATGAACAATTTTCCTTCCTACATAAATGATGATCCTTTAGATCTTATACCAGATTTAGCAGGTAACTTTGTCGACAGGACATTAAAAGGGGCCTTTAAATTTACAAACCTTGCTCTGCATCTCTTATGGACTCGCTGGCACAATGTTAACGAAGAAATTACTTATTTTGCGTTATTTGCAGACTGTGAATTCCTTGCACGCCTTCATTCGTCAATTTAGAATATTCTTCATTACTTAAAGCTGCATTACAAAGGAAACACTGCTCTGCATCTACCGCCATCTCACCATGTTCTGCTGTATTTTCCATCTTACCAACTTCCGCATAGATAGTTTATTCCTCTATTACTCTCAGTAGCAAATCAAAAATCTGTAACAAAAATGGAAATATTTGTAATATTATGTTATACACTCGTGTATTTGCACTCACACATAAATTAAGTTACATAGAATTTTCACACAATATCACATAATATATACTGTTAATTAAAGTACACTAGATAAGTAACTATAAATATTACAAGTTTGAAACAAAACTATTCCTACACAAAAAAAAAAGTCACCCTATATTTTTCATTCAGTTAATTTTTTTTACCTAATGTACCGTTTCTTTGATATTCTTGCTCATTTAAGCCGAAATTCAGATTTGAGGAAGTAATTAATGTTTATTTTGCGGAAATATTTGAAGCTCTGCAGTTTGAGAATGACGTATGGTAGATTGATGAAACAAAGAGCATCTCACGGTAAATTTTATGTTTTTATATTTTGTCTTTGTACTTTTTCTTATAAAATGTACCAGTTAGAAGGAATTAATTTTTTTTTGTTGAAAGTGTCGTTTGGAACCTATTTTTTCCAAAATGGCGGCTATCCTACACGTCTGGCGATGGTAGACACTTCAGAATCGGATTCCTTAGACTTTTTCCGTTAAGAAACCTTTAGGTTTATTTCTGTTGCAATTAGTTCCCCAGATGGCAATAAATTTGGATAACTTTACTAGACTATAATGCGAAACGTTATTAAACAGTTCTTTGAAGTCATTTGGTGCAGGTTTAATATCAAAATACAGTAATACTCTAATTGGTGTTGTGTTTAAGTAACTATTAGGAATGCATTGATATATTAACATACTACGAAATGGAGGTAACTTCAGTACCGTTTTATGTAAGTTCAAAAATATTTATTTATTATCTTCTTGAGGAACTGTGTGGTTAAAGGGACTGTGGAAGTTTAACATATTTGTCTGTAAATTTGATGATGTTAACGCAAACTGAAAAGTTAGTGCAGCACAGAAAATATATAAGCAGAAAAATTGGAGTACAAGCAAGAATAGAAAATTTGAAATTGGAAAACCGCAAAATTAAAGAATACATTACTACTTCCACATCGCTTTATTTAATGTACGTTACCTTTTATTTGGGTTTATATTTTAAATGCACATGTTTTCCGGTTGAATACAAATAGTGAAATGTAAAAAGTAATAAATGTTATACAGCTTGGCAAGTTTTGTAGGCGTCAATGGTATCAAGTTACAAATGTAATGCAGAAATAGCGTACGGCGTGTACTGTTCATAATTACGCCATTTAAAATTGTAAATAATTATAAAAAAGGTCTGAGTATAATAAACATTTTTGGTGAAAATATATCCGTAATTTTTCTTCTCTTTGTGCGCAGTGACAGATGAGCATCGTCAGTATAAGAAATTATTAGAGTTAACAACCTCCCGAATAACTATTAGGAATGCTCTGCATGTAAAGGCAAGATTTTTTCTTACAATGATACTCTCGTAATGAATTGGAAAAATGTTTGATGAAACTCAGGAATTTACTGTGTTTTATTTTTTTATATTTACACAAACTCGGTATTTTAGTTTACTACAAAACTATTTACAAAGCATCAACTTTTTTTTCTTTTTTAAAAAATGAAAATACGACGCACAACACGAAATAACTTTTGCCTGACAACATATGAATTACTGTTAACACGGCATTAGTAACTTTTTTTCTGTTGAGTATACGTTTGTCATATTTTTGAGTAAATTGTGTGCCACATGTAAGATATAGGACAATAAGATTATGTTTAATATTAAAAAAAAGGAAAATAATAACAATTTGAGATACACGCACAACCTAAAAGAGCAGTGGTGGATCCAGCTATAGTTTTTATTTATGGGGGGGGGGGGTAAACATTCCTCAAACGTAGATATGCCCACATTCCTAGTCAAAGGAAAAAAAAGGGGGGGGATCTGGGGCCCTGAAAAAATTTAGTTTTTAAGGCGCAAAATCGTGCTATTTAAGTCATTTCCTAAACAAAAAAAAAAAAAATATTATACCGCATTGGAAAATTTGTAATATTTTACAGATAAACTATACTTAAAAGGTCAAAAATAAAAATGGGGGGCTGGCCCCCCTGGATACGCGCATGGAAGGTAGTTAAATAAACTATTTACAAAATTTAACAGGCCCATATTTTTATCTTGAATCTGTTTATTATGACGGGTAACATATCCTGTTGTGTTCACCAATTATTTGTGATACGTTTAATAGTTAAGAACTTAATTATTTTTAATGTATTAATTCCCGTTTTAAGCCTATATATTTAATTATGTCAGACCTACCTCTCAAGACATTTAGTACTTTTGAAGCGAAGAATTACACACGATTTACTCCATTAGATGTTAAATTTTTTGCATACTTCGTATGCAGCATACTGCACAGCGGTGAAGTATACCCAACAAATGTTTTAGATATGATTTAAAGCTTTTAAACAAATGTCGAAATATCATATAATATAACAATTGCAGCTTGAAAAGGATCCTAATGAAAATTACATAAAAATAAGACAAGCTAAATCTTTCTTCTGACGCAATTTTCAGTACAGAAAGGGCAGTAATATGTACGGATTTTAAAATTCGAGCAACTTTTTTTTACTCTCGAACGATAAATGGTTGGCATTTTGAACCGTAGATACAAACGACATTCGATTATCTCAGGATTTGAAATTTACTGCCAGTACTGTTCGAAATCCAAGAACAGTAAATAAGTTAATTAGACAATGAAAACATTTTGCGTTTCTTCTGGCACTTTGAAACTAAACTAGAGTAACTTTGTGTTGTTTACCCGGAAACATGCTTAATGGCGGTTGTGCAACACGTCGCAACATATTACATAAGACCTTAATTTGGGAGCGGTTGGTCTGGTTGGACGTAATAACGGAGTGACAGCACAACTTTCAAATGGAAACATCTGTGAGGCAACGACTTTACTTATCTGTGTGACGTCAGAGAAAAATTTTTCCCCGACAAGTATTCTGCATGAGTAAAGATCAACACTTCATTCACGCTCAGTGTCTGCGGTACGTAAAATGTTATCATCACTGGCCACAAACGACTAAAGAAGAATCAAAAGAAGGCGAGCAATAGCTGGAAACATATTATACTTTCGACTGCGACGAAATACAACGTTTCGACTCATTTTTTCAGCTCTCGAAAAATTGCACAGAGTTGTTTACCCAGAAAATATTATGTAAGCGACATTTTACTCTCAACTAGCTGATAATCGCAACTTCGTTCGCGGGGTTTTCTATTTATTGCGATGAAGTTTCTGAAACATAGAAAAAAAGTCTCGATAAGTACTAAATACCGCAAAATTATTTGTAGGGTCATTAATGACCATCTTACAAACATTAAGGAGATTGTTTCACTAAGTTTTTGGGTACCCCGTTTTAACCTTGTACACAGTTTTATCCGCATACCTCCTCTCCTCCCTGAGTATTTTTGGGACGAAACTTTCGCGGGCGAACGCAAAACAACTTACAGTTATCTCACAAAAGTTTTTGGATACCCCATTTTGCCTTCCCCTCCCCCAAGTATAATTTTTTTGGCAGAAACTTTCGAGGGCGCACGGATAATTCACCGAATTTTTATCACAATAGGATGAATGGTGTAGAAACGCATATAATACAAACACACATTCATTTTAACGTAATTGATTAGTCCTACTGTTTTTTCTAGGACCGTGTCTCAGTTCAACCAAAGAGTGCTCTGTCGTACTCTCGCTCTCGCAAATACGTCACAACTACGTCAGAGAGAGCACTCTGTACCTGTCTCAATTGTTCGCCGAGAGTACGAAAGGGCGAGAGAACGAAGTTGTATACTCGCTCTCGCTCACTCGTGCTCTCTGGCGTACGTCATCTTGATTACTACTACTGTTTGAGGTTAGTGAAGAAAAATGCGTCATCTATTGCAAATATTTATACATAAATAGTTATTACCAATGAACAGTTACTATGGCGAGAAATTAAGTTAATATTTTTGGTCCTAATACGCTTAAATGTGCTTATGACTTGTAACCTTTGCATTGATTGTTTACAAATACAAGGGAGCATCGTCCCAACTGGAGAGAGCGAGAGCACCAGAGAGCAAACAAGAGCTCTACTCTCAACAGAGTACTCGTTGAATTGAGACACGGCCTAAGTACATAGTAACACAGACGTGACATGACGTGAAATGACGTGGCGACTAATTTGACACAGGCGAACTTCGCCACTTATTGGCTGCCCGAGGCTGTCGATATAGGTCGTTCGCGATAAAGTGAGCACTACAAATTTAACCTTTGAAACGTTACTGCATGATTTAACACTAACTATAGTTGCTTTACTGCTTGTATGGTTGGCAGATAAACTACGCATAGTTCCACGTATTTTCATATTTAAATACTACTGCACTGAAACAAAAGCAACCGGTATCGACATAATTGTATTTTATATACGTAATAAACAATTTAAAATCAAACTGTATATATTCCTACTGATTGTACAATTGACGGAGTTATGCAGAACGGAAACAATCCTCAAAGTAGTTTATTTTGAGACAACCATTCCAAGTAGAAGAATAAGGCACGAAGTGTATCCTAGAAACAGAAGAGGCCAGGCAAAGTGGTTTGTACAAGGTTTATGTGGACACAGTAGAACATCAGCTCCTGTAATTTGAGCGTTGGTTCCTTTCTGCATAACTCCATACAATGTATCTTACACGTCCGGAAATATACGAATGGACATCGTTAGTGTGACGTCACACGACGATGCTGGTTCCAAACAGATATATTCTCGGCACATGTTAAACAATGATCTAATTACACATCTACAAGAAAAATTGGGTACATTCTATTGATTTTCGAAATAAATAAAATCATAGAAGTTATTAACAAAGTCTAACAGATGAAACTGCTGCATACTCTTGAGTTATTTATGTGTAAGTAGCGACTCGGTTACTTAACCTGAAGCTTGCATGTTTGTTCTCGTTTGAATAGTACAATTTATTTACAATTCAGAGATGGGCAATTAGAAAAAGAATGAATTAAGTCAACTGGTATCTGATACCTACATTTATATTTCAATGCTAAACTTTCAAAACAAACATTGGTTTGAAACCAGTGCTCTCACGTGACCTCACAACTAATGGTGTCCATTGGTTGAAAATGTAACATTAGCGGGACTTTTCTGAGTGCTCGCTTTATCCCGAACCGTCGATACCAGCCCCGTGTATGTTTGGTTCCTGCATGCTACTGCAGGTTTCTTATTGGCCTGGCTGCCGTCTAGCAGGGCAGCCACCTTGTACTGACTGACGGCTCATCGCCGCACCGCTGTTTCTCTGGCGACAGTTGACTTGGCAAGCAAACACTTCATCGCGCGTGTTATCTTGTGACGAGTGTCAGAGGAGTGTTTGCCTCTCTCTCTCTCTCTCTCTCTCTCTCTCTCTCTCCAACGCGACCCAGGTTGCGCTCGACGGGTTCCGGGAACCAATGCGGACTCTTGCCAACAGGCCGGGACTGCTTCGTCACTTCTCGACGACGATTACGAGACCCAGATCTTCAGGCGCGCAGGAGCCGTACAAAATAACGCGCGTGGTGTTATGCAAGGTCAGCTGCCCGCCTCTCGCGTCGAATAATTATACTGTAAACTTTCTGACAGCTCCAGAGGTGACTTAGTGTCACTCAAAATGATTATCTTTCAGGTTATTTCAGTTCGAAATCTGCGACTTTATTTCAGTATTTTATATCATATGTATAAACTATATATTTTAAACTTAAATGTTTACGAAAAATGTTGGGGCCGCGGTGGCCGAATGGTAGCCAATCCCCCGTGGCTCAGTTGGTTGAGCGGCCGGTTTTGGTGCGGGGGGTTCTGGGTTCGATTCCCAGGCCTGACTGGGTGTAAATTTGTGTTTGTCCATTTGGGTCTCCAAATTTGTCACTATACAAATTGTCTCACGAAAAGTACTGGGGTCACTCAAATTAAGTCACATTAAATGGGGGAATGGGAATGTTTGGTGCAGTGATGATGCGGAAGCTTCCGCATCGCCACTGCACCAAACATTTTAATAAAAAATATGTCAGATCGCTCGCCTCCCACCAAGGCAATCCGGGTTCGATTCCCGGCGGGGTCTGTCCCCAGACTTTCGCTTGTGGGAATCGTGCCGGATGATGAAGTTGGTAGGCGTGTTTTCTCGGGAATCTCCCGTTTCCTCCGCTCCTTCATTCCGTCGCTGCTCCATACTCACCTCCTGTCGCTAAAAGACCTCACTGTTGAGCACTGACAAATATATCTCACTAACTTTACGAAACAACAACAACTAAATATTGCCGCGAAGTCTCCCCCAGCTGCTAAAAAGGAAACCCGGTTTACGGTAGCTGTGACCGAGCGTGGTGGTGCAACAGTAAGACGTTGGGCTCTCATTTCGGAGTCGCTCCAAACGAATGCTGGGATGGTTCCCTAACAAAGGCCAAGGCCGACTATTCTCCCAGCTCCTGTCATTATACCAAGTTGTGTGTAATTTGTTTCTAATGACCTCGCTGTCGACGAGACGTAAAGTACGATTACCTTACCTTATGGTAACTCTGAATCTAATCTTCATACGGATACAATCAACTTCCCTTTATTCCCGCCATATCTCGAGGTTATATGGCGTGTGCCATAGAAATTAATTCCACGCTGTCCGACATGGACGAGGTTAGCTTAGACAAGGCAAAACTCCAAACAGAGTCACCCGAACATAAACTCGCGTAAAGTATTCAAGCGTTCAATAAATCGCGAGAGTGGCTTCTCATTCAACTCGTTGTTAACCCTTCCCGTGATTAGCATAATTAATCAATATTGTCTGCAGTCGAGACATGCAAAATGAGTGAAAAATAGTAAACAATAGACATAAGCTAAACCACAACATAATAATTGAGACTACATGCACAGTGTGCAGAATATGGAAGGAAAAAAGCACGTAACCAATATTGCATTAAATATAAATAAAATATTACATAAGATATGCTGCTGTCATAGATTTAGTAAAATATTTAACAGATGTATAAAATATAGTGGATTATTTTGAATTTCCGTCATCTCAAAACCCGGAGTTTCTTGTAGGAGCTTAGAAACAAGCGGTCGATTGAGAAAACCTGGTCATGCGACTGAGCAGGAAATTTCTCATAAACGTCTTAGTAAAATCTGTAATTTACATTATTGCAACGTATTACAAAACCAGCACATTTCACGCATCTTAAAATCAATCTTAATATATAAAATAAAGTGCCCCACTCGCTCACTCACTCGCTCATAAACGCACAGTCCAAACCGCTGGACCTGGAGACATGACATTTTGAGGGTGGCTTCCCATTACGTCATATGTACCCACTAAACAGGGATTTTTAGAAATTAAAAAATTAAGAGAGTGAAAAGACGTGAAATGTATTTTTAATACATCTTGCTACCTTAAAACCCGTTGAGATATTGAGGCGATATTTGCTTCAGAATGAAGCATACGCATATTTCTAAAAATTGATTTCAAGATTTTTTGGAATTCAACCTCTAACTTTATTAGTAAATAAAACGCGGTTTAAATTTATCCTATATATCTCTTAAACTAATTGAAATATCGAGATTATTTTTGAATAGAAACGAAGACTACGTAAATACCTAAAAGGCTATTTCATTACTTTTTCAAATTCCCGAAAAACAGGTAATGCCATAGAGAAACAATTTAAAAGTTGTATCTTTTTGTCATCTTACTGATGCGCTACTCTTTGGGCGCGGGTTTATTATATTACCATATGATTTCTTAAGGGTTCTGATGACCTATCTTAGCTTAGTTGTCTGGAACACTTGTAGGATGTTTTTAGTTCGAATCTCGCGTAAGGCAAGGCGACGGGGAACTTCTGTGATATTATATATACGCACACATTAGTGCCATCTGACGGAACAATAAATTTTACATTTAAAGCGGTTTCCACTTTCGGCGTAGACATCCACTAGGAGAGAAAAGGGGAATTTTTTTTTTCCTAATATCCGTAACATCTCATAAACTTGGTTAGTTATCATTATATTTTGGGGGTGAAAAGATTTAAAATGTGTTCTCGCCGTGTTCTCAATATCTAATTTACACGATGAGCTATCATAATTTTCCTTCAAAAGTTCCATGCCGGTTAAAGCCGCGGCCGGGCAGCTAGTTGTATAAAGCCCGGTACACACTACCCACAATTCAGTATAGAATTCTGTACCTAACACAGTACAAGTAGCTCTGCGACAGTGTGTACCGAAATTACGCTGGTTTCAGATAGAATTCTGCACTTAATTTCACAGACAGAGCCCGTCCTATTTTTCATCTGTAGTGTATATTTATGCGCGTGTGAAGTACGCAAGTAGGGTTGCCAATATGATTTGAACAGAAATTAAACTCTTGCTTCCTACTAAGCACACGACTGCCGACCTTATCAAAACATAAATAGTACAAGATTGTTTAACTTTTTGGCAATTACACGTGTTTCTTGTATGTGAAATAGTTTCCGGGAATCCTACATTTACACTTTATGAAATATAGCAACCATCTCACAAATATATTTTTCTTCTTTATGTGCCGAAGTTTGTTAGTAAACAGTGATAACAACACAAAAGTTTTCCTACATAATTCTGGCATAAAATCGCGATCGAAGTTTATGAACAGAATTAAGTAAGGAATTTAGTATAGAGTTAAGGATAGTGTGTAGCTGTCTTCAAGATAGATTTCTAGCTCTGTATTAGTTTAAGTTATATTTGCCTTACCTTTGCGCGTATGTTTATGAGCGCATTCGTGTGCATGCTGTGTGCATGCTGTAGATGCACGCGTATGTGCAATGCGTGCGTTGTACTGTCTTTAGTACAACTTCAGTAATTTACGACAGCTACTTATTGGCAACTGTTAATATTATGTCATATGTGTCACATTACAAGACAAAATGTAAGTACAAGTAGTGGAATAGACATAACTTTAGAACAAAAATGATGGACTGACAAAGAACCAAACACGTACAACACTTAAAATGTACTGACTGCCCTAATAAATGCCATATTTTCTAAAGTTATGCGAAATAGAGCATAGCGTCTGACCGTGAATATGCTCGTGTTTCTGTAAGTGCCCTCGCATGTGATTATTGATACATCTTAAATCGTACTTGCATGCCAATTTGACACGTACAGGATTGAATTTTGATCTTTCTGTCCACGTGTGCGATGCTAATGTGATAGATTCAATTGCATTGTAATTATCTGCGACGTACTGGTTTCACCGATGAAAGTCCAACTTATTTTACCCTTTACAAATGTTTTTTCCACGCGACAGAATTAACGTAATACAACAAGTTTGCTAATGGTGCATAGTTAAAGTGGAGCAAAGACCGATAACCTGACGAGACGTGTTAACCAAGAAATAGGAAACCGGCGGAAGAACTAAATAGCCTGTGCTGATATTTCTTCTCCTCGAAATGAAGGTTGTTAATAATGCTCTTATCAGAGTATTGTTAAGTTACCAGAAAATTTCCACTGGACTAGGTTCAAAGGCACGTCTATTTAAGAGAGCAACTTAAGTGTTTACGACTTTGACAAGCGTGCTTCAACATTAGCTGACAAGAAATTCATTCGCGAATCTATTTCGTATGTAATTAAATTTTTATTAGATTGCCGTTTAGTTACCCACTGACTCCACAACATGTAATTTAATTAATATGACAATTTCATTACTGTTACTTTTGTGACCAAACTTACTCAATGCAGAGGAAAGTTGATTAATATGAGGCTCTTTCAAAACTGAAGCAACATCAGAATTTGACAGAAGACAGATAACATTATAATTAGTTGGCGGTCGATATTTATTTTTTCTGAAGTAAAATGTTAAAATAATATTTTTGTGAATTATTTGAATATTTCACACTTACAATGTTGGTAGAGACTTCAGAGTATTTGGATTTTCGTACGTAGGTTAGTAAAACGTTGAAACTGTATTTGTTTTCTCAGCACTGTCGAACACGCACGCTCTTGTCATAAATTTTTTTCCAAAATATTGAATAACAGTTGCCAAGATTTATCAATAATTACTTAACAAAGTACGTATATTACAATTTTGGGTCACTCAAAGCCCAACAAAGTTGTCAAAACATTAAGATAAGGGACATCGAAATATAATGTAACTAAAGCCACGCTTTTGCCGTGAAAATATTTTTGCACGGTTTTATTTCAAAACTCACGTTGTCAGCTCTTCGCATTTGTCAGCTCCGTTTCTTTGTTCAGACTCGTCTCTCATTACAATGCACCAATCGTAATAAAGCCACTGTGATACCATGCCTCTGTACTTTGCCAATAGACCCCAAGACACGTGAGAGATAAAACGTCCACTCACTGGCCATGAAGCAGAGCTGTTATCGTACACAGAAAAACTGTTTTGTGGTGGCTACAAAATGTTTTGTCAATATGGACCTCAAAAAATAATTTTGTAGTGGTTACAAAATTTTTTTTTGTAGTCACTGCAAAACTTTATTGGGGACAGCAAACATTTTTTGTATGGTCACCACAAAAAAAATTTTGGTAACGTCCATTTTAACAAAATATTTTGCAGTGACTAATAAGTTTTTTTTTTTTCAGTGTACACATAAAATCCTGAAACCAATTGATGCAAAAATCCTTTCTCCTTAAAATCGTGAAATCGCGGAACTCAATCAGATACATGCTCAGGAAAAGTTTTCGCGAGGATTTAATGATAATAATAAAAAAAAACTGTATTCAAAATATATTATTCAAAGTATTGCACTCTCGTAATTTAATTACATAGTAGATATCTTAAGGGTGTTCATGTGGTCAAAATTAATAATTTTGTATTTGCACGGCATTGTGTTCATTTTATGGACGTTACTTGTGACTACATTTCTCCCTTGTAATATATATATATATTTTTTTTTTTTTTTCTCTCATAGCCTTCCCATAGCGGCATGTCAAAGTCAGAATTTGCAAGTTACTGGAACATAAGAATAACAAAAACCAAGAGACTTACTCGAATGAAATAATTTACACTGAAATTAGATACTATGGGCCATATGCTAAAAAATTTACGACACACGACGAAGTCCTTTTGTCTTTTTTAAAATGGACATAAATGACGTAAATTTCCATCGTTTACGGAGTTTTTAAATAAGTACAAAGGAATTTCTGAGTGAGTTTTTAAATTATTTAACATATAATCGATTCCTATGTTCCCTTAACTTGCAAATTATGACTTTGACATGTCGTTATGGGAATACTACGAGAGCTAAAAAATTATTGCAAGGGGGAAATGTCACAAGTAACTGCTATAAAACGAACACTACGTCTTACAAATATAATAATATGAATTTTTTGCCACGTGATCACCCTTAAGGTAGCACCGGACGTTGTTTCAGTTTGTTTTATTGTACAAACAAGTAAACACATAAACACCGTATGGCGAGGGTACCCGAAGTGAAGGGCATTATACCTCGATTGCATACTTTTGACTGGATGCCCATAGGAATCTGTAGATATGCATTGAATGAGATCCGGCAATGGAGAACCGACAAAATATAAGAAGAAAACGAGAGTACGTTGAGAAAACCTGCAGGCAATGGCAATGTCCACCACGATACCCACTTGCGAAAAATCGGAGTCCGACCCCGCTGAGAATCGAAACCTTATCGTCTTGGTGGGAGGCGAGAGCTTTAGTCACCAGCAAGCAATTTTGTATTGTTCGTATATCACAAACACAGCGCAGTCATGACTGACTATTATAAATCTATCCGTGATAAAAGTGGTCACGTTTTGAAAGCTGTGTTTATAAGGAATGAAAAAAAAAATGTTTTATCGTCGCCTGATTTTTAAGCTTTAGTGCACAGTGTGATATGTGTGCTACGTATTTTATACTCTGCTATGTTTAAATTAAAACGTGCCGGTTTTACAAAAAAAAGGTGTCCGAATAGAAAATAACTACTAGAGCTTCAAAAGTGTTCACTTTACCGTTATTAGTCATTCATGGACTTTGAACAATGATTCTATACAATAATTAATATTTTGTCTTAGCGCGTGAGCATTATGGTTTAGATTCAACCTATTACAATGAACTGCCACTGAAACTAATAATTTTTGTCCTGCACACGCGGAGAACGTGCCATTAAAAACAGTGTAATTTATTTAGGTATTTAATTATTTGACACTTGCATAAAACACAGCGGCAATCTCGGGTGTGTAGTAGTGTTGATATTTATATTTAGAGAAATTATAAATATATATGACCAAGAAAAAATAATACAAGCTGAGTTTCCATCGCAATTGAAAATAAAACAATGCAAAACCTTAGGAATACTATTAAGCGAATACTTTTCAGTTTCAGACATTCTTTTCTTAGAATTATCTTTGTAAATATTATTTTGTGCACAGAGCGTGGAGACTCAACTGTAACAGGTTGGACTCGCATTCGAGAAGCCCCGGGTTCGATCCCCGGCTGATGACATTCTCATTTAATATTCTATATCTTCCGAAATAACTCCAGGTGAATACCGGGATGGTTATTTTTAACATAGGCCATGGTCGATTCCTCTCCAAATTCTTGTTGAGATTTTTAAATGTTTGTTGCAATGGGACTTTACAATTATAATGTATTGGTTTGTGGACATATGCCATTGCTCATGTTTTGTTGACCAAACTTGTTATTGGAAGACAAAGTGACAAAATACGAAAAACACGCACAGAAAACATAAGAAAAAACAATTCCAGAGGAACTCCGTTAATTTTATGTATATCAGCAAGAATTCTAAAGATTGAATTCAATTAATAATTTGATAACACCCAAACACAAAGAAAAACCAGATTCCCAATATGAGAAAAGATGGAAAAAATGCATAAATACTGGACAGTGTACAACAAATAAAAAACAAGAGACAAACACGAGTTAAAATCAACGAAAAAATGCAGCGTTTCGGGGGTTGAGATCTATTCTCGTCTTCAGGCTGAAACACAGCTGGTCGGAATACCAAGATGCGAATGTGCTTGTGTAAAGCTGTGTATAACTGTCTTTTAAGACGCAAAGCCCAATAAAACTTTTAATTCTTCTGCTGCACTCTAAACTGGAGTTGAGCATTGGCTTTCGTAGAAACTTTCCTTTGAACTAGTCTTTAATTTTAAACAACATTTCAAACAACCTCCACAAGGTATTTTCTGCCTGTTTAGCGTTGTTCTCTGAGTTGAAGGTGGTATACCAGCTATTGTGTTCGATACGTTTAGAAACACAACCCAACGATGACTTGCAGTTACGCTTTCTGGCGAACTATTTCCGGGACCAACCTTTTGTTCTTTGAGGGACGTGTGGGTCGTTTCGGGTGTCGGTTAAGATCCGTATACAACAGAAAACTTTATCTCTTGACTTAAAATTTAGACTTTACTGTAGTTTCCAGCACGTCTTTCTTATGGAGCAATATACTATGGAACTGGCAAAATTGTAGCCAAGCATGTTTGACTTCACGTTTCCAAACATTCGAAACTTAAAGCCAAAGTCAAAGACGTCTGTTTGACTAGTAAGAATTACACAGTTATTATGCACGTTATTTATTTTCTGAGTATCAGTGTATTATACAGTATTAGAATTTAATTATAAACAAAACATATGTGTAACTATTGAATATGTTAGATTGTAGACTTCAGTATGTTATACTATTTGCGAATGTTTGTAAAGTAACACCGCAGGTCGCATGAATTGAAAGTATTGGTTTGCATTTTTAAGCATTAATATTTTAAAGTGTCACTGTTTTAATTGTAATTATGACTTACTTTTTATTACTTTCATTGCAAATATTCATAATAATGGACAGCTCAACGTTCCTGTTTCGAAGGACTGTTATAACATCTTTTCAATTTAAAATTACAAATTATTTTTGTTTGCATTATCTATCAACGACTTTGTAAACGTAGCGCAAATGTAAAGGTTCAAAGCTGTAAATCTTTTGACTCCTATTACTGGGGCACAATACCTTATCTAGTTGCTGTCTGCTTAATTACGTAGAGGAGACAACAATTAAATGAAATTACACTAGCCCAATAACCGTAGCACGCAAGTGCCTGTCGAAATATTATTATCTCTGAATAAGGCGGATAGGCTACAATTGGGAGCGCTATTGAGAAACTGGTTCACATAAGCGCGAAGAAATACAAGGTATAGTTTTATAGCAACTTAACTTACATACATACATACATGCACACATAAACATGTATACATAAACATACATACACATACATATACATACGCATACATACACACATATAATAATACATACATATATAAATACACATACATACTGACTTACATAGGCCTACATACATGCATACATATACATACATAGGCATACATACATACATAAATACACATACATACATAATTACATACATACATGCATACTTACATACATACACTTACATATACATACATAGGTCTACATACGTACATACATACACTTACATACAGGCATACATACATACATGCATATATATACATAATACGTACGTATACATATGCATGCATATACATATATTAAGAGTATTAAGGATTCACTGACGGACATATCAAGCCACAGCCCAAACCACTGGACCTAGAAACGTGAAAACTTTTATTGTGCGTTGCCCTCAAGGTGTAAGATGAGTACTAAAGAGAGAATTTTCAAAATCCAACTTCTAAAGTAGGTGAAAAGTGTGAAATGTGTTTTCGACGTTATTCTTGTTTAAGAAATATGTCTACCTTGCGGTTCAAGAGTTTTTCTAAATTCGAACCCTTAGGAGTGAAAATACGAAGAATATGTTTCACATTAATCCTCGCTATCTATCGAACTCGACAAAATAACAAGATGATTTGGAAATACTTGTAAAGAAATCTCAGGATTTTTCTAAATAAGACGTCTAAGTACTGTAAAGGGATGAATGAGTTTCTAAATTATACGTCGATTTAGTTTTGACTAAACGGGTTACCTACGAAGTTTTAACTTCAACTGGATAATTGTACAAATATCTAGAGTTGGCCTCTAAAGCTGTGATAAGACGTAAAATTTGTTTTTGATTAGCCCATGTTGTTTACCTAATCAGTTGAGATAGCAATGTGACTGTGCTTTAGAATGATACTGACCCAAATACCTAGAAAGTTATACAAATAATTTTTTATCCTGGATAAATATAAATGGATAACCGCGGGGACAGCTTAATTTGTAAACAATTCAAGGCAGAAGATCATGAAACAAATACACGTAGCTACGACTATCGAGAAATAATTTCAACGAAGTTACGAATCTGTCAATCCGCTACGTGGATCATCCTATCTGTTGTACATTCCTGACCTAACAAAAGCAAGCTTTGATCCAGAGCGAAGCATTTTTTTCCTATGTCAAATTTATCGAAACTTATTCAAACGAATTTAAACTAACCTATACTAATTGTCACAGGGGAAGGGGAATGCTCACGTGCATGTTCAAATGTCGCGCATGCGCGTGGGATATATTAAGACATAGTCGAATTTTTCTAGCTAGATTCTCTTGAAGCACCCCCACCTTGGTCACAAGGCAAGCATGTGACATCCTGGGTCGAGGGACTGGAGGGGAAGTGGCGCTGGAGGGAGATGCACCAGTGTTCCCGGACTGCATGTGCCAGCACCGCCTACGTCATCTAACTGCGCAACTTGTTTGTTTGCTGCGGGAACTGTTCTCGTGCCAGAGTGTACGCCATGCCAAAGTAAACCGTGACGTAGCGAGAGGCGAGGTTTCCTGGAGACTGGGTAGGGGGTGGGCGGAGGCATATAACCGCAAATACGTGTCGTCACTAGCATCTCTGCGCATGTGGGTCACAGGTAAACCTGAGAAAACGTTACATACATCAAGCCAGTTTGCCTGCTATAAGTTCGGAAAGAAACATTCCCTTACTGGACGAGAAGGTGCAGTACAGTGGCATGTGGTCCAATGCTCTTTCATTTTAATGCGTTAGCTTCTCTTTCACTACTATTAACCTATTTGGTGATTTTCGTGGATAAAAAAAAGCCTGTAACTGTATAAAGTTATGCAAATTTTACTACCAACGGTTAGGCCGTGGAACACACACGATAACGCTAAAATGCTAAACAGAATCGGGCCCAAGAACTACCGCAAAAGAACTCACGACTTATCTGACATTACTATCTATAAGTTTTCCGTAGGTGCACAAGTATATCCATTCTTATGTACGCAGTCTGCGCAACCGTGGTTTCACTGTGTAAAATTTCGTAACTGGCGTTGTTTCCTAATTCAACTACGCACTGGATGAATTAATGCGGAAAGTTATCGAAAATCTACCGTGCACACTGACCACCCCTTGAAACGTAACTGGGATCGTTCACTCACTTCAGACTCTTATTAAAGGACCTTGAAGTTAATTTGGTGTTTACTGTTGTTACAAACTGTCTCAGAGGTGCCAAACGGAGAACGGTGACCGGTACCAAAGATCGGGCTATTGAAGTGTTTCGATGTGAAGTTAGACTGCAAGACTTATGAGACAGTGATCGGTGACTTTCGAACATCATTAATAAGAATAAGTGCTGTAAGTGATCGTACCATCCGCAAGAAGGTGTAAGCATATGGTTTTTGTGATCAAGCTGCAGTTTGTACATGTGACATCATTGCCCTTCGTTTACTGTGGCGCGTTACATGTCAACACTGGCTTCTACAAAGGAGTGTCTTTCAAATTGACGAGTCACGGTGATCAGATGGATGTATGTGAATACTGAGAATGTATTTCGTGTTTAGTTTTCAGGACCACTGTGACGTTTGGAGGAGTTGAATAAAAGAGTATAATTGTGTTATATTGGAGTCAAGGGCCGGGAAAGTTTCTTAACACAGCCAGTGACATCGTACTTTTCCTCGTGACCATCATTCTGAATCTCTCGGTCTGTTCATAATAACCTCACTGTTTACAATACGAGACCTTTAAACCTATACCTATCTACTTCATACTAACGAACCTGTTAAGAACTAATACACGAGAGGTATCCAGCTATAAATTACTATACTGTGTTTATTAAGATGAAGACAAAGTTACACATATCGATTAAGCTGGCGCAGATGTTGAATGAAATATTTTGAAACTGACATTCGAAAAAAAAAAAATAATAATATAGGACATTTACATATATAGAGACTGAGTGATGTAACCCGTAATGTTGGGAACAAATTATGAAAAGCATGAACATGTATTCAAAGCGTATTAATCACGAAAAATTTAAAATAATTTTAGGGAAAAATTGTTACAAAAATGTAATGTAATTTTGCTTCTAACCATTTCACGTAATGACCACCTCAACAATCCAGCACTAGTCTCCTGATTTACAACATTGTTAGGATGTATATGACGCTGAAAGAATAAACAACAGCAAAACTGAGAAAATAAGCAGGGCTCTCAAAATGACTCATAAAACTGCGTAGCAATCTTGTCACAGCTAGGTTGAGAACCCAATGTAGTCTATTTTCACAGTTCCTCGTTGGGATGCACGGCCGTCTTTAATTTACAGTATTTTACCCGCTACAAGCATACCTGAAGGCGTATCAACATTTTTGGCATTTCATTCTTTAAATGTTAGTCTACTAATTTACATATATCTACACTGTTAGACAATAAATTACTATTATACTATCTGGCACTATTTTGTTGGAAGATAGACAACGAAACAATCTTTCTTATCTTCCAACAAATGTCACACAATAGGGTAGATATGTATTATCTAACTGTAAAATGGTACAGTAGATTAACATTTAGAACAAGAAATGACAAAAAAAAATCTATATGCCTCCTGATAACCTTGTAACAGGAAAAATATTGATAGTTACTGCTCGACAAACCTATGTGTGTTCTCGGAAAATATGTGAACTACAGCCGTCCCCCCTCTCTGACATGCATATCACACCCTCCTACTATCCTTTGACCCACTACATTCTCCCAGCCAATAGCGAGCAAGTAGCCTTGCCGCCGTGACAAGCGGTTCGCGCAGTCTCGTCAGCGGGAAAGTGACAACCAGTGTGTAGTTGTTGAAACCTTATTTCATGGGTTGCACAGGCGTATTAGACCTACTACAGATAGTCACAATATGAATGGAGTATACAGGGAGGGATCCAAGACATTCGCCTCCACTGCCTTTACACGGCGACCTCATGTCGTAAATGTATACCTCGATACTCATATTCATTTTCCAAGATATGGTAAAAATATGTATAGCAGTGAACCTAATGAAACGATATTTGCGAAAACTGGAATAGTTACGGTGTTGCGAAATTTACAGTGCCAAAAAATTTCATAATTGGCGACGTTTACATTTGACTCGCGTCCGATTTTTGTTCACAGCGGTATCGCTTTTATTCCTACACTACACCGTATTCAATTTACGTAACACTCTTGAGGAATGGAAGTATCTGTATGTAATATTCTACAGTTGTATTCACTTCACTTACAACTTAATTAACGTAGGCATTGTGCTACTGGAACAAGTTGGCTGGTTAGGTAATAAGATCAGTATGGATGGACGAAGAAAAACAGAAGTAAGATGTAGAACTACTTAAGCAAAATATGCCTTTAAGGGTAAAATAGATGTTAAATTTTATTTACCAATTTTGAGCAATAACTTTGGTTTAAAAATATTTTTGGTAAATGTGGCAATGTTGAGGAATAGAAGATATTTCTGATGAATTTTGAAGGTTATAATAGTATTATTATGTTCATCTTATTGGACTTGTGATAATTCTTGTGAGTTAACCACTAATTTCCTTACAATGATTCTGCATGACGAATTAATGAAAGAGTTCATTATTATTGTCAAGTAGTGTATCAAGAATATATCCTATGTTATATCAAAGATAAAATTTTTATGATACAACTTGAATAAACGTTATGGCTCGAACACAAAAATACCAGAAAAATATCCAACACTCTCCATTATAACAAAAAGAAGGTGTAAACTTCTGAAAACGTATGTTTGGAGTGTGGCATGATACGGTTGTGAAACATAAACTGTACATATAGTAAGGAAAATACCAAGATAAATCATTTAGAGATGTGGTGTTTAGAGGTAGGCGAGATGAGAAGCTTGGGAAAATAAATTTTTAAATGTAGATCCCAACTTAACAGGCCATCTAATAAGTCGTGAAGGACTCCTAAATACTGTCATATAGATGAGGTACGTTGACGGAAACATACCTAGAGGTTAAAGTTAGATGAACCAAATAATGAAAGACGCTGGATCAAAGACCTATGCGATGAGTGGAGACCTGTTGCCAAACGGACTGTCACAAAGCCGATCCTCGGATTGGCTCCATATATATCTCACTTATCTTGCTACTACTGTTCAGACATGGATATTATGGGTGCAGGACTATCTCCGTGCAGCGTTGTTTGCCACTTTGTGCTCGTAAGCTTTCGTACAAAATTCTGCCTCCAAATTTCCATCTCCAATTCAGCTCAGGATTTACGTGAAATGCTTATTAGGTGTTTGTGTATGGACATCCTGTGTGTGTGTCTATGTGTGTATGTATGTATATATATATATATATATATATATATATATATATATATATATATATATATACACACACACATACATACACACACGTTGAGTCAAGACGGAAAGTGTTATTTTATGCAATAATAGCTTCAAACACATAAGCCGGTAGTATATTTTCGATTTTATCGTGAAAATAATATAGTGGGAGTAATGCTAGTTCAAAAATAGACTTTAATACTACATGTATACAAATGTAGTAAATAAAATACTTGTGTTAACTCTTTGGTGCAATTACCCAAGACTTGTATTGTTTATATGACTAATTACCAAGTCTTATTATGAAGGGTTCTCGACTTGAGTACTCTAGTGGTTAATCTAAGTTGCTACCTTGTGCAATTACTTAGGCCTATATGATTATTTATCACCAGTATGTTAAATGTCTTAAAACTGTGCTACGTAGATATATATTTTGTTACTTTAAATCTACTTAAAAATAGATTTTGCAATGTTGTTGCCTCATGACTTGACGTAACTGTTCCTAATTGCGAGCCTAGGCTGACTGGGACCTAAAGAAACAATATAATAAAAATAATTAAAATAAATAAAAATACATTATTGTTGTTAAAAAAAATGCGATCACAGTTTCGTTGCTTGATACCAATACGTTTCAGATTTAATATTTAACGAATAATAATTT
Organism: Medauroidea extradentata; assembly: GCA_003012365.1. Lineage (NCBI taxonomy): Eukaryota > Metazoa > Arthropoda > Insecta > Phasmatodea > Phasmatidae > Medauroidea > Medauroidea extradentata. The sequence continues at coordinate 35,884 of PNEQ01006402.1, forward strand.
TGACATTGATTTCATGCATTACTACCACTATATTCCCTCACTTTCGACGCATTTTTAAAATAAGATTATAGCTGTGTCCGGCATGTGTTGCAAAACTTTTTCTCTATTTTTTTTTTTTCACTAATTTTTTGGCACCGTTCTGCTCCTGGGATTCGATTCTTGAGTTGTTGCGAGATTATTTTCACATTCCGAATCTCACTACTGCGATTATGAATCTCACAGTCCTGATTCCGCAATGAAAACTTTATACCCAAAGAATGCTATCCTTGAGTACTTAATTACGAAATGTGGAATGTGGTGATGAAATTATTGAAAATTCCGAACTTCCTGTAGAAAACTAAGAGTAAACGACTACAATCGAGACGAACTGTAACATAGCGTTTGCTATGTTAAAGGCTTTAGTAAATTTTCATTGTGTTTGTTGATATGCTTGCTTCCAAGGCATACAGCGGTGATGTCTTTGGCTTAAAGTATTCATGTTATAAATTATTTTTGTTTATTTAGTATAATCTATGTATTAAATGAGTGTTTGTTCTTTGCACTTTGCACCAGAGCTTCCATGAC